>BLKR01015091.1:0-111895 GCA_011170035.1 Teleogryllus occipitalis | reverse complement strand
GTACTACGTACGAATGGAAACCTTTCTCAGTAAACACGACGCGCTTTCAGATTGCCAACATGGATTTAGAAAATCAAAATCAACGGAAACAGCTATATTTTCTTTTCTTAAAGATGTCACCTCATCATTGGATCAAAACGAGGCACCTATTGGATTATTTTTAGATCTCTCAAAAGCTTTTGACGTCATTGATCATGACATTTTACTTTCCAAATTACCTTCATATGGAATTCGTGGTATTGCTCTAGATTGGTTATGTTCGTACCTTAAACAACGATCTCAGAAAGTTGAAATACCTTACTGGAATGATGGAACATTACGTACGCACCTTTCCGACTCTTTGCCCGTTGCATGTGGAGTTCCTCAAGGATCGATTTTAGGCCCTATTATGTTCCTACTTTACATAAACGATATGCCCTCGACGATTCGAAACGGAAGAACGGTTCTCTTTGCGGATGATACGAACATCCTTTGCAATAAAGAAACCGTAAATAGTACAATATCAGATGTTTCAAATTGGTTCCGAAATAACAAATTAATAGTAAACGAAAAGAAAACGGTTTTAATGCAGTTTTCCATTTCAAATAAACAATTCTGTGCTCCATTGAAAATGAACAGTGTACCATTGACTCATGTTAATGCAACAAAATTTTTAGGTCTCTCAATTCAGTCAAACCTTAAATGGAACGTCCATTTAAATGAATTGAACACAAAATTAAGTTCATTATGCTACGCGTTCAGAATTCTTGCAAATTCAGTCAGCCTTCATACTGCTCGTTGTGTATACTTCACGAATGTTCATTCCCGCCTGAGATATGGCATAATATTCTGGGGAAATACATCTTATAGCTCCCAGACTTTTAGATTACAAAAACGAATAGTACGAATAATAACCAAATCCCACCCACGTGATTCATGTAAGCCTCTCTTCATTAATCTAGGAATTCTACCATTACCGTGTCTTTTTATTTACGAATCAGTGGTTTTTGTAAAAAATGACTTGCTCAAGGGCGGGAATATTTTTTCAGAAAATGCCGAAGTCTATTACTATAACACTCGACGTAGAAATCATATTCATCAGGTGACAGTATCAACAGCTCATTACAAAAAATCACTTACAATACATGTACATTATTTTACAACACTTTGCCAGATGACATTAAACGATTAAATTCAATAGAAAAGTTTAAATCCCAAGTAAAATCTTTTCTGCTGCATAACTGTTTCTATACAATTAGAGACTATACTGAGCATCACAAGAAAAGTAACATTAATTTTAACAATGATACATAATGCATTATTTACCATTTGGACTGTATAAATGTGTATAAACAACCTGTAACAAGTATTGTACTACAGCCTCCGGGTCAATGACCCCCCATCTCGATCAGGGTTTTCGTCCAGTTTCCCTGATCCATTGAGCAAATGCTGAGATGGCCCCTTGTTTTGCTTCTGGACATAAATGTAACTTCATTTTCTGTGCACGTCTTCTAGAATTCAGTGGGAAATACAATTATTCAAATAAATTATCGTTTCCATGTTGTCGCGGCAGGAAGTAATAAGAGCCAAAATTAATTGCTTATTTATCTTTGAAAATAGATTTTATTACATGGGAGTTTTTTTTGTTGTTTTTTTCTCCCTTGCAAAAATTCAAAATTTATTGCTTATTTACCCTTGAAAATAGATTTTTTTACATGGGAGTTTTTTTGTTTTTTTTTTCTCCCTTTCAAAATTCAAATTTTATTGCTTGTTTATCCTTGAAAATAGATTTTATTACATGGGAGTTTTTTGTTTTTTTTTCTCCCTTTCAAAAATTCAAAATTTAAGTAATATATGACTTAGTGTAGGGATCACAGAATTTTGAAAATGTGCACACAATTCACTTTTCCCCATAGCACGTCATACGCAGTTTTTAACTGTTTTTTGACGTAAAATAAATAAATAAATAAATAAAATTGGTTTCTCGGCATCAAGAACCCATAAAACAGGGATTCAGGCTACTCCACGTGTTAGGGGATTTTTTCTTCTTAATTTAACAACCGGATTTATTCAGTTTTTCGTTGTCAGGGCCCGACAATTTTTTTGTGCCGAAAATCCGCCGTTTTTTCGCACAGCATTACATGTTTCTCTATACGTATTACTCCGTATACGTACGTATACAAGAAAGTAAACAATGTAAAGTCGTTTTCGAGAAAATTGCGTTTGACCGTTTCTGAAACTGCAGAATTTCGAGCTCATTTTCACCGAAAACTTTTGAGTTTTCGAGACACTTTATAACATATAATTTGAAGTGCATGTACTCGTAAATGAAATTGCGTAGGTATTCAAACTACCTGTAATGTAAATATTAAGGTGAGAGAGATGTCAATTACAGTGTGTAATATTTTAAGAAAACTTAGGAAGACAGCAAAATAGTGGTTATGCCATTTTATACAGTACAATTAGCACCATACCGACCAATATTTAAAGAAAAAATTTTGATTCGTTTTTGAAAAATTCTTGTTTTTTATTTATAAACAGGCAATCGCCCAATAATACATATTATCATACACGTATAAAATGTAATACTATAGTATATTAGAACAAGAAATATATATATATATATATATATATATATATATATATACACACACACACACACACACACACACACACACACACACACACACACACACACACACACACACACACACACACACACACACTTTCTTAAGTTTCTTCACTAGATTTATACAATTTTTATTGGAGTACATGTCTATATTTAATTCATTTACTAATTTGCACATTTTCCAAAATGGTGCAAAATAAAACTGATTTGTTTTCGCTAAAGGCGTTAAAAATGCAAATGTTCATTGTTTTTCAAATTTAACAATGGAACTTTCCACAATATTTTTGCATGAAGATCGACACAATCAATTTCATTGTTTATCAAATTACATAGAAACGTAACATCAGTATAATTTCTATATGATTTCAATGAACTTATATTCACAGTAGCAGCAACCTGGGTATAATTATGACTGATTCTAGGTGAGAGTAACTTTAATTTCCATGCAACAAAATGTAAAAATGTATGCTGAACGTTTTCTATTTTATTTATGTTCTTTTCATAAATGGGGGGACCATACAGGAGAGGCGTAGATTAGATTGGTCTAGCCAAAGTCAAGTATAATGTTCGAAAAGATTTTGGATTCTGAAAGTCGTGGATCATTTTCTTGATGAAACCCAGCATACAATTTGCTTTGGATATTAGTTTATCTATATGATAAGGAAATTTGAGTTTGGTATTAAAATAAACGAAAAATCACAAATCTTTCATCAGCGTGACCTGTTCAAGAATCTGTTCTCTTATTGAAGAAGTGAAGTTGATATTATTCCTTAACCAATGAAAAGTCATAACTTTACATTTTTTAATATTAAGATCTAATTTGTTATCACACCATAGGGCTAACATATCTATGTTGAATTGTAGAGCGATACAATCATCATTTTTTTAAATTTCGGAGTATAACTTTAAATCATCTGCATACATTAGAAATGAAAATTTAGATCGTTTAAGGCCATGGGAACCCTGAACCTAAGGTCATGGGAACCCAAGTGGGAACCCTGAGGTACACCTGATGTTACCATTATATTTCTTGAAACAAACGATTTGTATTTGGCATTTTGTACTCGACAAAAAATCTTTAATCCAATTTAAAAGTACCACAGACACCAATATTATATAATTTCATGAAAAGTAGTTTATGGTGTCGAATGCCTTAGAAAAACTTCGTGTAAACAGTATCAACTTGGAAATTTGATTGTAATTTTTCAAGTGTTAAGTGCTGAAATGTTAACAAATTGGTTGTTGTTGAGCGCTTACCTCTAAAACCATGTTTGTTAATTAGTATACTCTGTAGGGAAGCAGTTAGTTTATCTGTAATAGTTGCTTCAAATAATTTCGGTATTGTGCTCAGTTTCGAGGTAAGTCTATAATTTTTCACATCAGTCTGGTTATCAGATTTGTGGATAAGATTTATAAAACTCCTTTTCCAAAGTTGCTGGAAAAGTGCCTCCAGTCAGCGATTTTGAAAACAGATGTAATATGGGAGTAAGATTTGTTTTACAATTTTTAAAAAAATTAAGGTGGTATTCCTTTTTGTCCAGGACCCATTTTTGCTTTTAGTTTACATATTGATGAAAAGACATTATATTGAGTTATATCAATATGTGGTAAATTTCTTAATGTATTTACATTATTATTATCACTATGATCATCTATTTTATCATTATCATTACTGTTATCCTGGTATACCGATTCGAAAAATGTTGCAAAACAGTCTACTATCTCAGTACCCGTATCTGCACAAATACCATTCATTGTATGTCATAACATTTGGTAAACGATTTGTTCCCGTTGCTGAGTTTGTAAATTCAAAAATGATTTAACATTATAATCTAAATGGTCTTTTATGTTATCTATATATGAATTATAATCATCATTTGCTTTTATTTTACATTTTCTACGAATGTCGGAAAATATTTTATAATATTTATCATCACCAGTTGATTTATAAACAAAATGGGCCGCGGTTTTACGCTTCAAAAGTAATTTCAAACCATGTGAATACCACGGGGGTTATGAATCACAATAATATTTTTTATTTTGGATATTTTTTAAATATTGCCCATATTTAACGCAATTTTGCGCGAAAACTACCAAAATTTTCAAAGAATTGTACCTGGCATTAACGCAAGAACTAATTACGGAGAACAAATTTAATTTGAAGGAAAAATCTGTCTTCAATTTTGTAGTTGTAGGAAGACGCCGAAAAAATTTGAAATTTTTTCAATTTTCGAAAATTCAGAGGTAACTGTGGAAATCAGACTATTGCCACCTTTATAAGTGTATTTCACTCTATTCTTATACGACATTTAAAGAAAAAATTTGGAGCCATTTTTGAGGAAATTTTGAGAATCTCCCAAGGGTTTCGTGTAAAGTTCCCCAAAAATTAAAGAATGTTTTTCAATATCGCAAGCTTCGAGTGAGACCAGATCGATCGGAGAGTATTCAGTTTGGATAAAAGCATCAACATAAAAATTTCGAGAAATTTGGATAGTGTGTTGGAGACAATGGAGGTCCGAAGATCAGTAAGTTTTACTAGGGAGCGTATTGTCATTTTTTCTCTTTACAACAATGCTGTTTAGTATAGAAATTAATTTTATGTTGTGACAAAAGCAAATGACTTATTTTTATTTGCATTTTTCGGTGATTTCGACTAATAAGCCATATTTTACCTTATTACAACATTTTTAATGCATTTTCGCTGATTTCATAGATTTTAATATCATTTTTTGGTACTTACTTCAAACAATATTTACGAGATGCAACAAATGTTCACCACAGAATTGCTGAGTTTGTTATACTTTTCGATTTCTTTGCTAATGAATAGTAATGTCCGCCGTCGTGAGTTCTATGTAAGCTAAGGTTCCTATGGTCGCCGTTGTCAATTCGGTCGATTTAGCGATAAAGGCAGATATTTTTTTGTGTGTATAGTCCAAACCAAAAGTTTGCAAGCTGAGTTCACATGAACAAAAGGAAGAAGCCTCCATTACATCAGTATCTTATCCAACAGCTTGAATTGTTCATCGGAAGTGTTTTTGATAAAAATAAAAATTACGTCATTTTTCTTTGTTTTAGGGCATTTTAAAGACATTTTAAAAGCGGTTTATTGATAATTTTCGGCAATGTTTCTGCATCAAAATCCGTTCCCTATTAATTACAATGCTGGTTTAAAACGAGTTAAGGGGACGAGACACTGGGTGAACTAGCCAATTCACCGATTAAATCCTGGCGAAATGACTTTTGATCATGTGAGACGCGGTTATACAATAGGGAGCTTCAACTTAAAAAAATTATATCGTCTGGAAGCTCTCGTTTAGATAACCGCGTCTCAACTGATCGCTGTCAATTCGCCTTCTTTTAATCGGAGTATACAAAGGATTGAGTAGTTAGGATTTTTGCTTCTTACAAAGTTCACGTCCTTTTAGATTTCTGTCAGATTAAGGTTCTTACATTCATATCGCAGTCAAGTTTCTTTTTCGAAGGAATTATTCGAATTCGGAAGTTCTTGCCATGGGCGTGGCTTGAGTCAGTACGAGGGGCAAAAATATTCTAATAATTTCAGGCCGATTTAACCCTTACGAGGTCCGGAGCTGTCTTTGTGTGGGGTTGTGGGGGCCTTAATGATACAAATAATAATAATAATAATAATAATAATAATAATAATAATAATAATAATAATAATAATGTCTTTATTACTGGCGAGACTCAGGCCGTAAGGCCTGATCATCTTTCAAATTCAGTCAGCCTTCATACTGCTCATTGTGTATATTTCGCGACTGTTCATTCCCGCCTGAGATATGGCATAATATTCTGGGGAAATACATCTTATAGCTCCCAGACTTTTAGATTACAAAAACGAATTGTACGAATAATAACCAAATCTCACCCACGTGATTCATGTAAGCCTCTCTTCATTAATCTAGGAATTTTACCATTACCGTGTCTGTTATTTACGAATCAGTGGTTTTTGTCAAAAATGACTTGCTTAAGGGCGGGAATATATTTTCAGAAAATGCCGAAGTCTATTACTATAACACTCGACGTAGAAATCATATTCATCAGGTGACAGTATCAACAGCTCATTACAAAAAATTCACATACAATACATGTACATTATTTTACAACACCTTGCCAGATGACATTAAACGATTAAATTCGAAAGAAAAGTTTAAATCCAAAGTAAAATCGTTTCTGCTGCATAACTGTTTCTATACAATTAGGGACTATACTGAGCATCACAAGAAAAGTAACATTAATTTTAACAATGATACATAATGCATTAATTTACCATTTGGACTGTATAAATGAGTATAAACAACCTGTAACAACTATTGTAACACAGCTTCCGGGTCAATGACCCCCATCTCGATCAGGTTTTCAACTATTTTTTTGACGTAAAATAAATAAATAAATCCGCCTAATCAATTAAATATTTACATTTACATAATTACAAATCACTCCTTTATTTTTCTATCCTGATTTTTGCTTAGGTATAGGAAAAATATACATTTAATTTTATATTCAGAAAGCGATGTCAAACAATAAGAGCAAAAAAAAAAATATTCGTCTTAAACTTTTCGAGAAAATCTTATTTAAAATAATTAAATTGGAGCTGGGATGTGGAAGGTAAGAACAAATTAAGATCTTTCCTAGTGAATCTACATTGAGGTCGATAATTGGATATAATACTAAACATTTAATAATTTAATTAACACAAATTAATAAATTAAATAATTAATAAAAACTGAATTAACTAAAATTTTAATAATAATTTTATTGATACATTTGTACTAAATAAAAACAAAAACATGGGATATAACAATGGATTTAACTGTCATAATATTGACCTATTTACGATCGCAAAAACTATCTAATTAAGGACCCACAAAACATGGATTCTGGTTAAATCTTGAGTTAGAGTGTTTTTTCAGCTGTTTTCTTTCTTCATTTAGCAACTGGATTTATCCACTTTTCCGTTACCAACGCCCTGTAATAACAGTTTTCCCTCCGAAAATTCACCTTTTTTTTCGCGCAGCATTCTCTTTCAACTTTCTCTGAACTGCGTAAGCGGTAGCGAGAAAGTAAAAACCATGGCGTAAGAGATCTCTTACGCCGTTTTTTTTCTTTTTTTTTCTTTCTTTTTTTTTGTTTTTTTGTTTTTTGTTTTTTGATGCGGGGGGAACAGGTGACAACCCGAGCGAGTGGGGCCCCTTTAGCCGCCGGAAACGGGTCTACCTTGAGTGGCGCCAAGGCCGCTCTGTCGGTGGGCTTGCTCTTATCGGTCGCGCGACTATGACGAAGCGGCGGCGCTGGGAGCGGGAAAAGACACCCGAGGCGTTCCGAGGACCTCATTGGCTATTCGCTAGCGCGCAAAGACCTTGGATTTAGACCGGGAAGGAGAGTATTCCGCACATCGCTAAAAATCAATATATTTGTTTTTTGCACGAATAGTATCGATGTAGGCTGAAGTGATTCATCTGTTGCTTGAGGTACCCTTGTTGTACAACTATTACTTAATATATAATAATATACTTAACTATTTAAAACGTTATTTCATAAATTAATATTAAAATTAAATAAATATATTTTGAATATTATAAATTAATAAGACTACCTGTATAGACCACGGAAATTAATTGCTGCAATTATAATTTAATGAGAATCGTTAATATCCCTATTTTTAATATACTGTACATTCAAACCCTTAAAAAAAACAATACGGCCAAACAAGCCACAATAAACGTAAATAAGTCGGCCCGGTGGCCGAGATCGCTAAGGCAGTAGTGACCTCGGACCGAAGGGTCGCGTGTTCGAGTCCCTTCTTGGGCATGGTTGTACTTGTGTTCGTCGGATCACTCCTTATCATCACCATTTCGTTTCATCTTCACAGTTACTATACCGTTAACTCCAATAGTGGTCGCTAATGGCCTAGATGTTGATGCGACCTTAAATAACCAATTAAAAAAACAAATAAATTATAATTTTTGTTTTCAACAATAACAATCAAAGGTGCCCAGAAGGGTAGTGGGGGTTGGGGTGAATTGCCACAGGTTCTGCTGCTGAGACCCCGAACATTTGATTCATTGAAAACAAACAAAAAATGTGTATACTTCAAATTCATATTAAGCGCTGGAATTTATTTTTGCTTCAAGAATAAATGAATTAAGTTTATTCATTGGGGTAAAGACTTTTGTCATAAATACGTAGTCCCCTAAATTTCCTGCACCAAGTCCCTAGACAACAAATAATCAGCACTGTACTACTTCTCGAACAAACAGGAGGCATAAAAGTGAACACATGGCCTACTAGCGCAGTGATTCCTAACCTTTTTCTTTCATCGATCCCCTTACGTTTCTGTATAATATACAGCATCAATAATCACGACACAAAGAATTGCAAATAAATGCTTTAGGTAGCAATTTCGTACCCCAATGTTCTCGTAAATATCTCGATATTCAATAATTGAAGACTCTTCCTCTTTTGAGCAGCTGAGTTTTTAATCTTCATTGAAATATAATGGTTTCAAAATGTTGAGTGTTTGTAATGACAATACATCTCTCCAATGCGTATTGCGGAAAGTACTTTCTTGCGCAACAGAGTATATCGTTGTCAAAGCAGAGTTATTATTTCTTGAATTTTCTATATATCCTAATTCGTATGAAGGATGAACGGATATGAAAGGAGAGGAGCGAATTTGTCATTTATTATTATCCGTTTTGTTTCTTTCCATCAGAAAACGGTCATTTAAGTTCATTAATATGTTTGATAATCAATGGGATCTTGATTGTCCCGATCAGACGACGGTTCAAATTCGGCTTTTGACCCCCCCCCCCCATGGACCCCTTAACCATCATTGACCACCTTCAAAATTTCATCGACTCCCGACACTAGCTTGTCAGTTAGGTCGAATTCAGGTGGAGAATTCTAGAGGTCGGCTTCTCTGATCGGTAGAAACCCCGTTAGCCGACGGTAAGTCAGCGCCGGATCTCGCCATCCAGCGATCACCGCCACCTACCGATGAAAAACATGCACTATACTTACACCTCAGTGGTTGACATGCCCGAAATCATCAACGGCCAACCAACCAACCTATGGGAGTCTATACCGACCCCGCTGAGATCTCATTTACTAACGTATGTCCCCACTGTACCAACAAAACTCAAACCTCTGAATGCATCATTTTCTGTGATTCAGTAATCTAATAGGATATATTTTAAAGCTTATAAATGCCTGTTACAATATCTTATCTCTAACTTGTAAATATAATTTATGTGTACTATATAAATACATTGAATATTTTACCAAACATTTGTGAAATTAATTGTCCCAAATGAATTTGGTTCAGGTCACCAAATGGTTCTAACACGGCTCAGTTGGTCGTGGGGTTATAAATCAAATCAATATTAGTATTTGCCAAGGAAAATTATAACACCAAGTATAGCTGACTCTTAAGACCTCAAATGGCAGTACCGTTCTGATCACCCTCTGCACTGCTGTGAGGCATATATTTTACACCGCGTGCGTGTTGGGTCATTGTCATGCAGGTGGCATAGTGGATAGACGAGATTAGCTTGTGGTTCTTAATCAGGCTAGACTTCATCGCTGACCCAGAACGCAATTTACTGTTGAAGGTTTTCGAAGGTTAGCTTTTATATAACGATTGATTGATTGGTGATTCCGGGAGCACCAACTGCAGTTATTAATCCCGTAAGTGTAGTGTATGTCTTATCGAACAGCCAGGACAAGCTCCCGACTAGTCTCCCGGCATATGTGGTAGTGTAGTGCATGTTAGTGTAAGTGGATGTAAGGGGTAAGGATAGGACAAGGAAGAGGAAGGAAAGATCGCACACGTACCTTGGTCTATTTGTTAGGGTACTGCTCCGGCGTTCCCCTGGTATTGATAAGAGAAATCACAGAGAACTACTGATCAGTGCAGCCGGCCGCTAGTTCTCTTTCAGGTCGTGGCTGAATTCGACCTAGCCTGTCACCGTCCGGACTCGATCCCTAGGACATCCTAGTCAGAGGTACTGTAGGAGTGTTGATGCTCTGAGCAACCTACGCCGCTCGTATCTTTAAAAAAATGTCTCGTCGCTTCAACACAAATATGTGAATTTTACGAACGTAAGTTTTTTTTCTATTGTTTTTCATGGAAACGTACATTTAATACCGAAAAATCGATTGCCGGCAAAAAGTCTGTCCGTCCGTCTGTGAACAACACTAGCGCTTAACTGTTCAGCCGATTTCCTTCAAAATTGATATTCCCCAATCGATCTGGCTGATGTCGCGATTCTTTGAATTTGAAACCGATGTTTTAATTTTGGGGGTAGTTTGCATGAAGCCCCTGGGATTTTCGACAATAGTTTGTCAGCTAGGTCGAATTAAGTCGCTGTCTGGTGGAGAATTCTAGCGGTCGGCTGCTCTGATTGGTAGGTTTTCGTGGTTTCTCCGATGAACACCAGGCGAATGCCGGAGTAGTACCTAACAAACGGGCCACGAACCGCGCGCGATCTTTCATTACCCTTCCTTGTCCTTCCCTCACCCCTTACACACACACACACACACACACACACACTTACCTAACATGCACTCACACGTCGAGAGACCGATTGGGAGCTTAGAGCTTGTCCCGGCTAGGGCGGCGCCTCCCTGGTAGGAAATACCTCGTTGGGGAAATCCCGCTAGCTGACAGGTAGGTCGACGCCGGATCTCGCTATTCAGACGGAATTTTAGAACTAACAACATCGACAGTTGCGTCGCGCGTTAGCGCCGGGGTGGATGTGCTTGTTCCAAAGTAATAAAAACATGTTTGCATTACATAATACGTAATGCCCATTAATCAGCCCAACTAGTTTTTCTTCAGATAATTTTTCATAGAAACGTTATGTTAATCACATAGAAAGCACCTAGTAATTTGATCACTCATTGACGATTTGAAACTCATACATTCCGTTGCATTTTGTAGGAAACTGGAAGTTAAAGAAGAAATTCCTGGACGTTTTTCGTTAAATCGAGTAATGTCATGAACCCATGTTTACGAATTTGTTGTGTAGCATGGCAGGAAGATGTGGTTACTTTTAGGGACTCAAAATACTTTCATTTGTCGTATTGTTATAAATATTTATTAAAATAATTATCGAACGCGTCGGCATTTTCCCGTGATTTTAAATAGACTCTCACGGCTATTGTTTATCATAAGATGGCATTACAAGAGGGCCGTATATACGTTTTGAACCTTGGTCCAGATCAGTGCTTGAATTTGCAGATGCTAAGGATATCAGTAGCTAAGGATACTCATACTAAGGATACCAATAGCTCTATCTCTTTCTCTCTCAGGCCAAACAAAGCACAGTGCTGCTCTCTTCGCCAGTCCCTCGCTCTGTTCCCCGCTTAGTCAGGTTATAGTTGGAAGCGACCCCCCATGCCACAGCAAACATCCATGGCCGATGCGGGGTTCTAACAAATGGCTCTTTGAACCGAGTTTGCTAAATCTCGATCAGGTTTTTGTCCAGTTTCTCTGATCCATTGAGCAAATGCTGAGATGGCCCCTTGATTTGCTTCTGGACGTAAATGTAGCTTCACTATGCGCACGTTTTGTTGAACTTTATTTTGCTTGTAGTGGTAGTAGAGCTTAGGGTGAGTTTCTATTTTGTTAACAATACAGAAAAATCAAGTCTGTTCGTTTCTTTACCGTTAAAAATAAGTTTCTATAATTTGGCAACGAGAATATCTAGTTTTTGAAATGTTAATCTCTCGCTTTTTAAATTTGTTGTCATTATTATTATTCTTATTATTATTATTATTATTATTATTATTATTATTAATCTTTCAACTATTAATAGTTAAATTGTTGGGAAGGGATTCTGAAACTCAAGAAAGCGTGCGCAGATGATTTTCTCCCCCATACGTCACATACAGTTTTTGACTAAATAAATAAAAAAAATGAGACCGCGTGCGCAATCTCGGCTACTCAGATCAGCTGATTTTCTTCAGGATATGGGTTCATGGTTTATAGTGTTATGGTGCGCCGCCAATTACAATCACTCCATACTGGGGGTAACCGGGAGCGGTAGCTCAGTGCATCAACTGATGTCACTGCAGCGCCTCTGACCAGGAGGTTCTAGGTTCGAGTCCTGACGGCGGTTGGATTTTCGACACTAGCTTTTCAGCTAGGTCGAATTCAGTCGCTGTCTGGAGGAGAATTCTAGCGGCCGGCTGCTCTGATCGGTAGTTTTCCGTGGTTTCTCCGATCAACTCCAGGCGAATGCCGGAGCAGTACCCTACCAAACGGGCCACAGACCGCGAGCGATCTGTCCTTCCCCTTCCTTGTCCTATCCTCTCCCCTTACACACACACTTACACTAACATGCACTACACTACCACATATTCCGGGAGACCGGTCGGGAGCTTAGACCTTGTCCCGACTGGGGCGGTGCCCCGTCGGTGGGAGAGTCCTGGTTAGGGGGAAACCCCACTAGCCGACGGTAGGTCGGAGCCGGATCTCGCCATCCAATCAATTGATTGATTTTTTCGTGTTTCCGGGCGCGTCAACTGCTTCGGTCATTAGTCCCGTTAGTGTAGTGCATGTTTCTTTCTCGGGAGATGGCGGTGATCTTCCCCCGCTGGATGTGTGTGTGTGTGTAAGGGGAGAGGATAGGACAAGGAATAGGAAGGACAGATCGCGCGCGGTCCGTGGCCCGTTTGGTAGGGTACTGCTCCGCCATTCGCCTGGTGTTGATCGGAGAAACCACGGAAAACTACCGATCAGAGCAGCCGGCCGCTAGAATTCTCCTCCAGACAGCGACTGAATTCGACCTAGCTGAAAAGCTAGTGTCGAAAATCCTGCCGCCGTGGGGAGTGGGAACCTAGGACCTCCCGGTCAGGGGCACTGCAGTGACATCAGTTGATGCACTGAGCTACCGCTACCGGTCCAATCAATCAACAAAACGAAGTTAACAACATTTGTAAAGTAGAAATTTTCGCTCTCGGGTAAGGGAAAACGTATTTGCATCGGTGAACGAACTATAGATTTTATTTTGTAGTTTTGCTACGAGTAACAAAATAGTTACACGCACACTCGGCTCAGATCTTACCACAACTAGCAAAAGGTGAGCTCAACAAAACCTGCACAAGTGAAGCTACCTTAAATACAGAAAAAAACAAGAAGTCATCTCAGCATTTGTAAAATGGTTGCTGGATGTAGCGAATCGAAGAGATGTTGTAGAGGTCACGACTCTCACCAAAATCTTACAGAATATTAAAGTTACAGTCGACTCCGGTTATAGTGAACGCGGATATAGTGAACTTAAGTCGCTGGTCCCATTTCACTTATTGGTTTAGTGGTGAGTTGTAGTTGACATTTACATAATTGAAATGATTGAAGGCGTTGTCATTGTCAACAATACTATTTATTTCAATAAGAGCAGCTTTCGATGTTTCACTCACCCGTTTCACTTACATTACAAATTAGAATTCGAAGATTCGGTTATTGTGAACCTGAACCTCGGCTACAGTGAACTTAGAAAATACGTCCTGGAAATTAATTCCTTCCTAGAAAAGAATATATCACCTCAGTGCCACAAATTCCAATACTAGGCAGCTTGAAACAAATATTGTCGGCCCAATATTATAATCGAGGAAGTCTCCCCAGAGTTGTTGGTAGCGGACCCGGAATGGGAAACTTACTGATGACTAGGGGTCGGATTTTAATGAAATTTCATTTTTTTTCTTTTCACTTTTTCGACTAAGTCATTTTTTACCTTCTCCCTTCATTTTTAATGCCCTTTTTGCGGATTTAATCGATTTTAATGGTAATTGCTTCAAATAATATTTACGATATGCAACAAATGTTCTCCACAGAATTCCAGAGTAGCCTATTCGATTTTTTCGCTCAGAAGTTGTAATGTCAGTCATTGTGAGTATATAACATGTGACGACTCTCAGCTCCATTGGCAGGTCAGCTGATTTCGGGGTAACTAAAGACAGAAATTATCTGGTAAGCTACAGTCCGAACTAAAAGTTTCAAAGCTGAGTTCACTTGAACAAACAGAAAAAAAGCCTCGATTACATCAATAACGTATCCAACAGCTCGAGGTGTTCATCCGAACTGGTTTTGATCACATTTTTATGTCATTTTTCTTTGCTTTTAGGGCATTTTAAAGACCTTTTTAGAGCATTTTATTGATCATTTTTGGCGATGTCTTAGGTCATCAAATCCCTCTACTGATGACCTTATGTCACTGTTCCACTGCGGAAACAAAGGTTGTGCCCTGCGTGGGCTACAACTAGCGGCGGCGAAGCGCGATTGCTAGCTCAGTTTCAAGCTTGGTGCTACTACATATTCTGCAGGATAAAGCGCGTTGAGTTCTACGTAGGCGACAGGAAGCACGCGACTGCCACAGCCTGGCGATATCTGCCGCGCAATTTCACGCGGAAAAGCGGTCAGTTTCATTAGCCATTTACGCCATCCTGCAACCGAAAGCATCTTGTATGTTATTAGTAGATCCCGAAAGTTCAGGCATATATTTTACCTGAAATAGGCAGGCAAAATGGCATTTATTTTTTACTAAAATAGGCATTCAAAAAAGGCATTTATTTTAGCTAAAGTTTGGGCGAATAAGGCATATAAACAATAAACATTCATTCGTGGCACTACAAAAGACAGAAAGCTATTCAAGACATCTTGCTTCAAATATTGGGACTCACAATGGAAATTAAAATCATCAAAACTACATCTTTTAGAAACTCCGTACTGGAACCAGCCCTGCCGAAAATCTGCCTTAAAAGAAGAGAGCAAGTCATTATTACTAGACTACGGATTGGTCATTTTAATCTGAAATATTGTTATATATTCAAAAAATCCGACCCAGAACCATGCCCTAAATGTAGTGCAGTAATATCTACAAACACATTATCTTAGAATGCCCCGGTATAGCTAAAGAAAGAAACCTACTGAAACTAGAAACTAACTTACATAAATAGTTCAGCTCTGCAGACGGGTGTGCTAAAGTACTGAGGTTGCTAGAAATTGTTAACTTAAGTAAGGAAATATAATATAAAATTTGATGTTAATAATTTTGATTAGCAATTTGATGTAATGCAATTATGAGGAAAAATGTGTTATCATGTTATAAATTGTTATGCAATATAATCTGTAATGAGATGTATACTTAATTCGATTGATATTTAATTGTGAATACTTAATGAATTGTGGCTACTTAATATGTGAAACTTAAATGTGATACTTAATACATTCAGGCGCGGATCCAGAAAGTATATTGGGGGGGGATTTTCTCTCACTCTTTTTCTCTACCATATAATATATATCCTAAACATGACAAATAATTTATTATATAATATTCTAGCAAAATATTAAAGTGATTATTTAGTGAATTACTGTATGTTGTAAAACTATTAATGTAAAAATATTTATGTTTCAAATGCCTGTGACAAATTAAAATGTACATTGACTGACAAATTGGGGGGAGGGATTTCCCTTATTCCCCCCCCCCTGGATCCGCGCCTGATACATTGATGTATACTTAATTAGTGGTCGCTGATGACCTTTGTTGCTAAAAAGAACTCACATGTAAAAGAAATTGTAAAAAATAATAAATAAAATTATTCAAACTCTAAAATTTACATTATCACTTCACGTGTAAGAAAATGATATTTTCTTTGTAATCTTGATTCCACATGACCACGCGGTATGATGGCTGGGAATTTCTTTTTCTCAGACGCTGTCTCTTCAAAATTCCATTGTGAACTCACGTTTGAATCTTGAAATGCCGTCAATGAAAACGGAATTGTATTTTTCGTTCTTCACACTTGTGTTATCGTCAACACTGAGAAAGGTATATCATACGAGATATATACGAGATACATACGAGATATATACAAGGTATATCATACTCGTATATAGAGAGCAATCCGCAATCGGATCGGTGGTCATACTCAAAAGTAGAATGGAATTGCTCGTGAGCGAACAAAGCTTAATGACTTTATTTATTTATTTATTTATTTATTTATTTATTTATTTATTTATTTATTTATTTATTTATTTATTTATTTATTTATTTATTTATTTATTTATTTATTTATTTATTTATTTATTTATTTATTTATTTATTTATTTATTTATTTATTTATTTATTTATTTATTTATTTATTTATTTATTTATTTATTTATTTATTTATTTTACGTCAAAAAACAGTTAAAAACTGCGTATGACGTGCTATGGGGAAAAGTGAATTGTGTGCACATTTTCAAAATTCTGTGATCCCTACACTAAGTCATATACTACTTAAATTTTGAATTTTGAAAGGGAAAAAACAAAAAAACTCCCATGTAATAAAATCTATTTTCAAGGATAAATAAGCAATAAATTTTGAATTTTGAAAGGGAGAAAAAAACAAACAAAAAATACTCCCATGTAATAAAATCTATTTTCAAGGATAAATAAGCAATAAATTTTGGCTCTTATTACTTCCTGCCGCGACAACATGGAAACGATAATTTGAATAATTGTATTTCCCACTGAATTCTAGAAGACGTGCACTTCATTGAAAAAATAAAAAATCATGATCAGTATCATCTTCCTTTTTCATTCAGATTTTTATCACAGCGTCTGCTTCCACAGAAAGGCAAATAACTACCGTGGCTTCGAGCTATCCAGCTTCGAGCAGATATACTGGTATATATCTAACTTCATCGCAATTGATGCCAAGAGAAAAAATAAGCAAAATAATGAGGAAAATGCAAAAATAACATTAAATGGCAAAAATAGGCATCAGACGCTAAAATAGGCAAAATAAAAGCTACTAAAACAAGCCTAAAAGTACAATTACGTTATTCTTATTGTTAAAAATCATGAAATAGTAACAATAACAAAAAGGCATTTTACCAAACTTCCGGGCTTCAGATATTAGGCGAGTGATAGGGCCTTCGGAGAGTGTGACAGGTTATTCAAGCTGGAACAGCCAAGTCAGCACACCACAACGAAACATGTCAAATCATTTATGCGACAATCGAATAGGAAATTGGAGAATACCAATGGGTACTAACAACTAAAACCTCATGTATGTTTCAATACACATTCCATTTTAATATATTATCCAAAGATAAATTTATAAACGTTGCCGCGTAATAAATATTGTTAAAACCCGAACTAGAGTTATCCACCATGCCAGATATTCAAATTCGAAAATAGAGAGAACCAACAAGCACGGTCGAGAAGGACAGGAGCGGGCGGCGTGCGATAGTGAGAGGGAAGAGAAAAGAAAAAAGAGGAAGAGGGAACAAGAGAGAGAAGGAAAATGAAAGAAAGGGAACAAGAGAGAGGTACGAAAAGAGAGAGAATGAAAAGGGAGAGAGAGAGAAAGAGATAGATAGATAGATAAATAGATAGAGAGAAAGAGAAAGAGAGAGAGGGGGGGGAAAGATGAACAAATTTCAGATCATATACATTCCACACGACACCAATTTTCTCATTCCATTTCCCGCACGCTCTCTCAATTTTCCGCTTTCCTCTCTTTCTTAAACAGACGCTGCTATAAAAGTGCTGCGAGGGGCGGAACCCTACCTTCCCCTCTTGAGTTCTGCCACTGACGAAAGATATAATCCTGATCGATGCACTGCACGACTGCCACCCCTCGGTTCGTTCGGTTCCCAGTCCCTCCTTCCCGCGTCTCAAACAGCACTGACGTAACTGTATGTGACGTAAGAGGGAGACGTACCATCTGCAGACGTATTCTAGAGCTCCGGAATCCCTTCCTAACATTTTAACTATAAAAAATTTAAATATGAATAAAATTTTAAAAAATAAATAATAGTAATAAAATTCAAAAAAGCGCGAGATTAGCAAAATTTGAAAAAATAGATATTTTCGCGCCCGAGTTATAGGAAGCTTATTTGTATTGATAAACGAATTGCAGATTTGATTGTGTTGCATTCCTAACAAATTACGTTAGCATCCGTGGCTCTACTCCTACCACTACAAACAAAAGGAGAGCTCAACAAAACCTGCGCATAGTGAAGCTACATTTATATCCAGAAGCAAAACAAGGGGCCGTCAGCATTTGCTCCATGGATCTGGGGAACTAGACAAAAACCTGATGGATATGGGGTCATTGACACGGAAGCTGAAGTACATTACTTGTTTCAGGAGTGTTAAGCCATTTTCAAAAAGTATACAATACAAACGTCAACCAATGCATTGTACATAACTGTTAAAATAAATATTAATTTTCTTCTTGATGAATACAGACGGGCAGGGTAGCATTAACATAGAAGCACATGTAGTACGCACCACGATCCTCGCGTTTTTTGGTCCCTCGTATATTTGCAACGGTAAATGTTTCAGAAACGTAGTTCACAAAAAAATAATTCAAATATAGTGTTTTACTCATCACAAGAGAAATAAGAATAATGAGTAATGGAGTGTATCCTTTTAGTTAAAGACAGTTTTATTTTATTTTATTTTATTTTAACTTAATAGTTTTATTTCGTCACAAGTATTAACGAATAAATCGCACACAAGTTACGTTTCTGGTCTGTGTAATCACTTCTTCAAATAAAACGGGAATAAATACAAATAAAAGATGTGAAAAATGTCTTAAGCCAAAAATTTTAATTAAAAAAAAATTTGAAAAGTAATAATTTTGAAGTTAAACTTAAAAATTTAAATTCAAGATATTACATATAAATTTCAGTCTGTAGTCAAGGACACAATAAAACTGGCAATTAGAACAATGTAGTATATGTTTAACTTTTAATTATTTTTTCAATGCTAAGTAGTGAGTACGAAGCATAAGTCCTCCCTTTAAGAATTCATATTTTAAAAACATGTTTTATATTGTTAAAATTTTAATTTGTATTGCAAATTATAATTACTAGTGTATACAAAAAGTTTGTAATTTTTTCCCTTTAATCGACAGTTTTTCTCGTTCTGAAAAATATACATATTTTATATTAATATTGATTATTCTATCTCCCAACTTTTTCTTACATCAGACATTTTGATAGATATATAATGATGAGGGGCCTGCGTTTTATGCTATGGACCTCGCGAAACCTTAGACTCTGACAGACGAGCAGGAAAGTTTCTGGATTTCCCGAAGCTGTTCATGTTGCCACGTAATAAAAAAATAGAAGGAAGCAAGGTAGTTACCATCAAGTGAATTACTAAATAGCAAATGACCGAGTCAATTTCGTATTGTTGAGTCAATAAACCAATAAGATATCCCCGAGTGGGCCACTAGATCTAGAGTAAAAGGCAATATTGATAAAATTAACCAAAAATAATTATTTATGACTTACACATTCACACAAGACAGATTCATTGAAAGCCAGAAATGCAACGCTCATCTATGAAGGTAAGTTCGTAATAAACGATTGGTTTGCCGTAGGAGTCTCCGGAAAACGTTCGCGACGACAGTGATGTAGACTGAAGGGAACAAGAGAGACATTCTCTATTTGTGTAAGTATGGGGTGAAAATAGGACAAGGAAGATTGCGGGCGGTCTGTGGCCCGTTTTTTGGGGTACTGCTCCGACATTTGGCTTCTGTTGATCGGAGAAACCACGGAAAACTACCGATCAGAGCAGCCGACCTCTAGAATTCTCCTCCAGACAGCGACTGAATTCGACATAGCTGACAAACTAGTGTCGAAAATCCTGGCACCTTTCAAAAGGACTCGAACTCTAGAACCTGCCGGTCAGACGTACTGCAGTGACGTCAGTTGATGCCCTGAGCCTCCTTTGCCGGTAGATATTGATCGGAGAATTCACGGAAAACTACCGATCGGAGCAGCCGGTCACTATAGAATTCTCCACCAGTCAGCGGCTGAATCCGATATAATGGACATTACAAGAGTGTCTCAATGTGGGCATGTTTTATATTGCAACGTTTCTTATTGTGTCGGTAGCATCACTGTGCGATCTACCTTTGGGAAGAGTTAGTAATGCGATCAGAAAAATTTGCTCGAGAAGGATTTCGCTGTATGTTTTAGAGTCTGGATGAAAGTCATTGCCCTTTCCAATATTTTCAACAAAAACTACATAAATTCATAGTTTAGATAATAATCTTTTATTTGAAAGGTATCCGCTTATTAAAAATGATTGTTGGTGGTAGGGGTCTTATCTGGTTAGGGGAAGTGGCTTATCGATTGCCCGCGCCCTTTTGCCGAGCCTTGTTGAAGATCATGCATGGGTCCGAGTTTCACAGTTGCAATTGCCACGACGAAAAAATCACAGTATAAAGTGTTCCCGAATGAGAGTTTTCTTATAAACTATATTTTTCTTATAAAATTATTTATTTTGCAGACGACCAAATTATTTTCTCATCTTACAATGAACTCGTGGAATATGCGCTTCGCAAACTAAAAGAAGTCTACGAAAAATGGAATTTAAATCTTCATATTAATAAAACAATAATGCATGTATTGGATAATTGAAGTCAGCCAGCGTTCCACGTCGAAAAAGAATTTCTCTAACAATGTTCCAGATATAAATATCTAGGATTCTTTATTAGTGAGGAGGGATATGTGGCTGATGATATTGATCCACTAATAGCTACGGAGGAAATTCAGCAATGTTCATCAATGTATAATTGATCATTTGTACTGTTCAGAAGTCGAAAAATAAAGAAAGAAAATGAACAGCAGAGGATATAAAGTACTTGGGAACAACAATAGGGAAACAGGATTTTTAAAATGAATTTTTTGGAAAGGAATGTGAAACCCGTCTCATTAAAGGAAGAAAAATTTTAGGAGCCCTAAATCCAGTGATCTAGGATCCAAATATAAGCACGAAATCGAAAACTAGAATATAAATAAATGTATGATTGAAAGTGTTACATTGTATGGAGCAGAAATATGGCAATTTCCAGAACAACAGAAAAGAAAATTCAGAGCTCTTGAAATGGATTTCCTCAGAAGAGCGGCAGCAACATTTAGAAGGAGAAGAATTAAAAAAGAACGGGTTAAGGATATAATGAATCTGCAACATGATATTATTGAGGAAATTGAAAAGAAACAATTCACTTGGTTTGGACATGTACAACGAATAGATGAGAAAAGACTCCCCAAAAGTTCATTAGAATGGCAACCAAGTGGAAGGAGAAAACGAGGAATACCAAGACCACGATGGAACGACCAGATCAGAAAGATAATCGAGAAGTGAAAACTACCTCCTGATTTCTGGAAGAACAGAGAAGACTGGAAAAGAAGATTGGGTGCCGGAAGACCGAAGTAGCGGTTAAGAAACCTGCAAGAAGAAGAAGAGAGAAAGAAAAGGGTATTTCGTGGAGTTTCGGAATGTATTCTATTTAACTAGAAAGAAATGAGACCCCTAACTCGAGAAAGAATATAAGACATTTTGGAAGGTATAGAGGTAATCCATGAGAGACTGGGAATGGCACAACGACATGCAGAACTTCAAACACATGCACTCACACGTTGTACCAAATTTATTCGTTCCATAGTTTTATATACATCAGGAGCGAAAATGTCTAGTTTTGAAATGTTACTAACCTCGCTTTGTTGGTAATTTTATTCATCATTCAAATATTGATGGTTGAAGGGAAGAGAAGAGATTTTTAATCTCAAGAAAACGTGCGCAAATTGTACTTCTTCCCCGTACGTCACATACAGTTTTACCGTTGTTAGATGAAACTACATCAAATTTAACTAGCTGAAACATCCCGGGTTACCAAGGTATTTATTTTTCACGTTCGTCTATTAGACAGGAAAAATAATGAATTCTATCAATAGTATAGTATCCCCACCCTGGCTTGCTATTTTTTCTTTCTCGCCTTTCTACGTTTATGTAGTCAAGAGAAAGTTTTGTAATACTGCGTAGAAAATCGGAGATTTTTGGACAGAAAAACACTTATTTTCACGCCTTGGTAACACAAAAATGGATAAACTTT
The DNA here is from genome assembly GCA_011170035.1 of Teleogryllus occipitalis. Lineage (NCBI taxonomy): Eukaryota > Metazoa > Arthropoda > Insecta > Orthoptera > Gryllidae > Teleogryllus > Teleogryllus occipitalis. The sequence continues at coordinate 89,364 of BLKR01015091.1, read as the reverse complement.
AATCCTGTATGTTACTTAATTACTTCCTCGTAACCCGTATAGTCACAATCCATGTTTTGTGGAAACATGATAACAAAAAAATCGATTGTCGGACTGTCGGTTTTTGTGCTATCCGAGTAAAAAGTTTAATAAAAAAATTGGAGTAATTTTTGAGAATTTTTGGTGGTATTTGAGGCTTCGTATAAAGTGCCCCAGATATCAAAACATCCCTTTCAATATCGCAGAGCCGCGAGTTCATTGAGATCGATTGGGGAATATAAATTTTGGAGAAATTCGTCTGAACGATTCATTGAACATGGACGTTTTGATATCAAGGACCCAATAATGTGAATTCTCGTATACTATGTCACAGGAGGTCATTTACTACTTTTAGGAACAAGGTGTATCCCCTCTTTCGATACCAGAGGCACATAGTACAAGTTTTTCTGTCGATAAATCGCCAATTTTTGTCGCAGCAATAAAATACTTTCTCTTTACAATGTATATAGTAAGGTGAGAAAGTAAAAACAAACAGCAAGACTAAGAAGTATGAACAAAACAAGACTGAGCAAATTATTATCTTGTGTACGTGAACTTTAGGTTGTCAGACAAAGCACCGGCTACTTCCACAAGTTAAGTTATTAGTGTGCTTGAGTGCTGTCACTTTTTTTGCCCCCATAAACAAAAGAAAATGTATTGCTCTTGCCGATAAATGACCGCCTCGCCAGGGCCATCCTGGTGAGGGGAAAAGAACGAAGGAATTGAACGTCTAGCGCAGTTTTACGACGTGGAAATATTTGACTTTTGCGCTTTTCCCAGAGAAACAAACAAGGCGACGGTGATTGCACAGAATGGTGGATTTACCGTTAAGCTAAATAAGCTACAGCTCGGGGCTTCAAAGTCGAAGGGGCCTAAAAAATTATTAAACAAAATGGCAATTGTTTTAAAAGAAAATATACAAATTTATAATTACGTAGTATAAAATTTTTATTGGCGATTCTTATCAATTCTTTAAATCTAAAATTTGACTAAATTTATTACTACTTTTTCGTGTACGTAACATACGTAGTATAGAGGAAGTAATGTAATGCTGTGGGAAAAATCGGCGATTTTGCGACAGAAAAACTCGTATTGTGAGGTCCTGATACACAAAAAAAGGATAAATCCTATTCTAATTGGCAGTAAATTACTCCCTCTAACACGTTATGTAGTCAGATTTCACAAATAGTGAGCCTTGGATACCGAAAAAGTGTCAAAACGTTCGTCTGTCCGTTCCGTGTCTGTGAACACTAACTTTTTTTCGAAAATGCAATATGCAAATTTTTATGCAATTTGAAAATGTTTTCGAAAATATGAGTTTTTTGCAAGTAAATTGACGTCAGACAGGCAATTTTTAAAGTTTAAACAGTTATTTTCTCTGAAACGGTTCCAAATTTTTTCCCACTTATGTAGCAAAGAATGGTGAAGGAAGTGGTGCTGGTTCTATTCCATGAAGTGATGCTGTTTCTCTTCCATAATGGGATATATTGTATGGTGTTTAGTTTCTGGATGTTCAATTTATTTGTGTTGTTCCTTGTTTGTCTGAATGCTGTGCTGGAAATAAAGAAAAATTGTTTGTAATAGTATTCGTTCATTTACTATTTCATATTATTGTAACTTTTTCAAAAACAAACGTATGATGTTGGAACAGTTTTTGAAGGCAAGCTGGCAGTCAATTGAAACGTTTTAGAAGGCTTTGTTGCTACTAACCTCTATTGCGACAATGACTTCCTTTGGCGCATGAGAATGAAAATTCTTGTCATTGAACAAAATGGCAACACAGTGGTTTCAAGATTCTTCGAATTTATGGTTGCCAGGTGTTCACTATTTGAGCTGATAGCTCGCTTTTTTCACATTATGTTCACTATTTTTTCACTACATAGTGACATTTTTAATTTACAATGAAATGATACACAATCTAAAGCTGTACATCTAAGAGAATGACAGGAGAATTTTGTTTTTCTTTTTTTTCTTTCGTAAATTAGAATGAGACAAAGACCTAATATCCATGGAACTCGATTTTCCGAAAAAATTAACCATACTCAATTGTTTCACAAGACATTTAATAAAAGTATATACATTTATTTCCATACTATTTTTCTATAATACCAATATAATTTTATATTATACCAATTTATTAAAGTAAAATGTAATTTAATATTTTACAATTATAATATATTTGATATTTTGAATTTTAAGTGAAGTTTTGAAGTGATCGTTTTAATACGTGTTAAAATGTTTGTAAGAAAAAAATTTTTTTTTTTTTTGTAAATTAAAAAAAACTTTACTTCTTAACCACCCCACCTCTTGACCGCTATTTGTTGGACGATCTGGCAACCCTATTCGAATTCAACTGTATATAACGAATATAACTGTAGAAACAAAAACAGAAATGTGCATAAAAATATACAATAAAAATATCAAAACTTTGCAAAGCGATTTTATTTAACTTAAAACTCCAGTTAATCCACTTATTAACTTAGTTTACATTTGAGGAGCAAATATTCAAAAGGTGACATGTCCAAATGGCAAAAATTGAGTTCTTCTGTTGTTTTTACCTAGAATTTTATTTCCAGAAAGAACGTGAGGTATGTCTTACGATACGTTAAGTAGTACTCTATTCGTTGAGTTAAAGTTGGCCTTGAAAAGGGTAAAATTTGTGCTATATTTTTCATTTTTATTGGAAAAGAATGACGTGGACATGTCAGGTTTTGAATGTTTGTTCCTCAATTTTTGGGTATGAAATTCAACATTAATAGAAATATAATGATTTAAGTGTTTTTATTACAATTAAATTTATAATTATTGTTTAAACAAATCATATTTTATATTTTAAATATTATTCCACAACTGCACGTGCTCTCTTTTTATTAGCTGCAAATCGGGTCGTTAACTGTAGATGCCTAATTAATTTCAACTAGTCTCACCCTGGAAGATTGTCATTGAAAGCAGTGACAGTTCTGTCACGCATAGATAAGTAAGACTTCACAATAAAGCTGAAATCACAGATTTTGTCAAGATGACTTGCAAAGGCGAATTCTCCATCTCCAGTAAACACTTTTGGATGCCCGAGTTTCTAAATAGTTTTGTTTATAGACGATCCACATATTTAAAGACAGTTTCAGTTTATCTTTGTGACATTATCGAATAAATTTCTGCCAAATATTCTTCAAGCATTTGATAGTTATTCAAATTATCGTTTCCATGTTGTCGCGGCAGGAAGTATTATTCCTTGACAAAGGACATCATGGATAAGAGCCCAAAATTTATTGCTTATTTATTCTTGAAAATAGATTTCATTACATGGGAGCGTTTTTTTTAATTCAAAATTCAACTAGTATATGACTTAGTGTAGGAACCACAGAATTTTGAAAATGTGCACAGAATTCACTTCTCCCCATAGCACGTCATGCACAGTTTTAACTGTTTTTAGACGTAAAATAAAATAAATAAATAAATAAAAGCTGGTGGTCCGTATAATCCGCGTATTCCCGACTTCCAGGCAATCTTTTGTATTTGTATACCACAAAGGTCAGATCCCTGAACAAGAGAAAATAAGCATTGTTGAAATATTAAATTTTGAAATAAACGATTAACGTATTAATAATGATAAAAAAAGACAGTTGGGGCTACTTGAACCCACTGTAGATCAGAAACCAAGTAGCTCGATTTTTCCGGATCACAATTAAGAAATTTTAAAAAATGGGAAAGGTGTTCTACTAATGACGAAGTTACAATATCAGTTCTATTGACATACGAACGTGTAAACTTACCCTCAATCAACTATTTTGAAAATCCAGTATAGAAAGAAAAGTTTGCCGGGCTCGAATACCGCAAATTTCGCCGTCAGACACTTTGCTGTAACGGACAGGCATACCACAGAACTAAACACTAATTTATGTTTCGTTCCTTCAAGGTCACACTTTGAAAGGAGAGGGGGGACACTTATCCAATTGGGAGCTTCAATACTAAATCTTTAAGTCTTGACGAAGTTACCGATTAAATGACAGCCTTCACCTCTCCTTCCAGCTCGTGACCTTCAATGGGCACTATGATTGAAATCGGAGTTTATGCCAAAAGCGTTTAATGCTGCACTGTTGCCATCTCATGGAAGCAACTGCAAACAAACTCGTTAATGCAATATAAAAGAGGCTACAATCGCTGAAAACATGTTTTTCTCTTGGATTCAAGAACTACCCTAAGATTATGGTAGAAACCATGCCTATACTTTGAGTTTTTAACGTGACGCCTCAAGGTTATGCATGAAAACGAGAGAGGGAAAGTAACTCCAATGGGGGGCTGCAACATCACTACAGGTCCCACTTTTATGGCTCGCTATTGGAGTCTGCCTTCCCTCTCCCTTTTTCCTGTGACCTTGAGACGCCACGTTAAAAAAATCGAAGTATAGAATCCAAGTAGCCTGCGATGATGCGCCAGATCTACCGCGGAATATCAATTTTGTTGAAAATCCTGTTTACGTTTCAGTCGTTCGGTTACACACACGGAAGAACGGACAGACGTTTTGACGTAATATTGTCACGGACCCACATTCTGACTGCAAAACGTGTTAGAGGAAGCAATTTGGTACATATAGGAACAATAATTAACCACTTTTTCGGCAGTGGGGACTAAGAATGCGAATTTTCTGCCGAAAAATCCACTTTTTTGCTGTAGCATTGCTAAACTTTGTTTATAATACGTATGTAGTATGCGAGAAAGTAATATTATATCATTTACATTTTATTATATTATATTACTAGTCGACCCGACAATGCAGTGTATTACACATTACACTCTACCGGTCACGTGATTGTTAGTCACGTGATACGCTACGCTCTGCAAACATTTTAATAGGTAAAATACTTTCTCGCGAGTGTGGGTTTGTTCTAAGTCCTCGTTTGAACATTGTTGTCAAGTGTCCTATTATTAAAACGTTCTCCCTCAAGTTTGGGCATGCATTCTCTATGACATTGTCTTGGAGAAATTTGATCTACTTGTCAGAAATAACGTTCAAGTAATAATTCCGGCCGATATTTCACAATCGCAGGAGCATAACATGCGACGAAGATGCGCTTCATACTTGAGGGTGCCGCAGTTTGCGAAGAGCTTCTGCTCAGGGCTGGGTCAGCACAAACGAATCAAATCATCAATACGTCTACGCGCGACAGATATACGTACAACATTCCCATTCTGCTAGCTTATATTCTTCGCGCAAGTACAAGCAATAACTTGACAAATTTTTATCGCAATCGGAAGAACGGTACGGCAGGGCATAAATACGAACAAACATTGATGTTTATACATTATATTATATTTCATTATATTACATTATATTATATTGATATAAGGTTATATGCAATTAAAAAAAATATTTTCTCAAAATTGGCTTTAATTTTTCTCCTGTATACGTGTCAATAAACGGTGAAAAAATTGTTGCTAGATCCATCTTCGACAAACTCTATTTTCTAAAATTCCAAAAATTTAACATTGCAAAACTACTAAATTGAAGACAGACATTTTTGTCTTCAATAAAATCTGTTGTAATCAATCATCTCTAAAAAAAGGTCATGTACATTAGATTGAACTAGGGTCACTTAAAAGAATGGGGCAGGTCTCATTTTCGTTGAACTATCTGAATTTTTGAAAATTGTGAATGTTCCGAGAAATAATCCGAGAAAGTAATAGTATGTGATATAATAATAATAACAATAATAATAATAATAATAATAATAATAATAATAATAATAATAATAATAATAATAATAATAATATATTGAAGCTCCAATAGTTTCTGCAACCGTAAAGCATTTCTGTCGTGAGACTCAGTATTTGGGGTTACGTGCGAGTTTTATTTATTTATTTTAAATTTATCTTCCAAATGACCTACCGTTTTCGTTTGTTACCTTCCTGTATTTGCCAAAATTGATTTAAATATTTGTGGGAATTATGTAATTATTAAAAAAATAATATTATATTGTATTATATATACACTTCAAAATAATATACAATATAAATACAAATATGATTATTATTTAACAAAAATCTATGACCCCCCCCCCCTAAAATGATTGACTGGATCCGCCCCTGACTTGTGGCGCCGAGCTCCGTGGCCAAAGGGATAAAAGACAAATTTTACGACTGACGATGACTACCTAGATTAAAGGACAATTACTTCAGTATTCCATACGCTAAATGCCCCAGATCGGCCTTAGAAACACCTTACAAAGGCAACGATTTAAAAATCTATAAAAGGGTGGGGAAGAGATTCTGGAGAAAACGTCTGCAGATTATACTTCTCCCTGCAGATTATACTCTATTATAAGGGAGAGGTAAATCAACCAATTGTGCGTTAACTACTTATTTTGAATTAAAAATGAGTTCCCGTAATCAACATAGATATGCATAATAACATGAGATGAACAGTATTACGAAAAAATAATGATTACTACAAGTACTACACGCGACATTGGATGACATTGTACGTCAGTTCACTTTGTTTGGCGAGCGATCTGAAAATAAACACGTTCCAGGGGGGACACTTGTGAGATTAGGAGTATAGGCTATTAATAATAATTTTTTGCACTTTTTGACGAGACATGATATTATCACGCTCATTTCTCCCTAGAACTGTAGCTTGTATTCTAAATTTTAAGAGAATTTCATCATGCATTAAGAAAATTGCTTTAAAATTACACGTGCGCAGCAAAACATTAACACATGTCTAGAATAAATAATGTCTGCAGGGTTTGGGTCACAGATTTCTTTCAGGAGCTCAATACCTTTCATGTCGTCACAAAGTATTACTACATAATTTAATACAAAGACCAGAAAGTAAAATTCAGAGCATAATAACTATTCACTGCAACGTCGCCATTGGTTAGTGGTCGAAAAACACGTCTACGTTTTTTACAGGGACCTCTGATTTTCAAATATATAGAAAATAAACCATAGTATTTCACGATCTTCATGTGTCACCGGCACTTTCTGCCTTATGTGCCCTCGAAATTTCTCACGCTGTCAAAATCCTTAAGTGCATGAATCCTGTACTTTATGCGACACTACATGCTCTTTGACATTTTAAAATATATTCAGAATGTTTTGCACTGAAAATTGTAGAAACTACGATTACCCTAGAGCGATGTATTTCTCAGGTCTCATTGAAGCTCAGTTACTGCTGTGCTGCATCGAAGCAAACGGAAACTGTTGACTTTGGAATACTCTCAAATCGTGTTGTAAGTTGGTACTTGCTACTTGGCAATAGGCGCGAATGCACCGTGCAGGCGCCGAGCAATTGTTGGGTGTAGTGTGGTGTAGTGAAAGCCCATGTTGTGAGAAGTGAAATGTACTAGTATACATCAAAATGAGGATGATTGGGAAGACATGGCAGGCTATGCAGCGTTGAAAATACAATGTGAGGATTGTATAAATCGTGTGACCTGCATGAGTGAAGATATCTTCGTGTTAGTGCGAAAAATAAGCATAAAACTAAGTAAAATATGATTTCGAATCTTCCATTGTTGTTTGCTGATGGACAACCTACGTGCTTAGAAAAAATTAATCTTGTCCAATTAGAAAAATTCGTTCCATTTATGGTTCAGTGTTCGTGTGGCCAAAATGATGTACGAAAATTGACAGCACCACCTTGGTGGCCGTCTAGCCTTCAATTCTCCATTCCGTTAGTTAGACCCAGGGAAGTATCTGATTCAAAGTGGTTTCTTATTCTAAAAAACCTGGTGTGCCGCTGTTATCATTACCATGAATGCGATTTTATGCTGCGTTTCTGTGCTGAATTGTCACAGCTTCCAGTCTCGGATTTGAAATATGTAAATAGTTGGGATGGGACTACTTCATTATACAATAAAGTGAATGGGAAGTTGCTTGTTACTTTTAGGAATGAAAATCTATTTTATGACAAAAAAAGGAGTAGTCCTAAGAAGACACTTCTATCAAGAAGCAATGGAGAATCTGGCGAGCAACAGGCTATGGTTCAGCCTCCTTTATATGATGTGTATCTCTGTGATAACTGTGATGAAGAATTTAATACCTTAAAAGAAGTACAAGAGCATGAAAAATGTTGTTGTACAAATCAGCGAGAACCTTCACCCCCCCGAGTGACCGAGGAGAGTTCTAAGGACAGTTTTTTAAATTACTTCGATTTAATTAACACCAAGGGGAATAACCTTACAAAAAATGTTGATCATCCATTACGAAAACGTGGTTTCAGAAATTCTTTTTGGTATTCAAGTATACCTATTTCATCCCCTCTAGGGATGCTTGTTTATAAGAAAACACGAGCATCACCTACAACTGCTCTAGTACAATTGGAAAGGCTTGAACGACATTGCCCTGCCAAGCCATCAATTGTTAATGAAGACAATCGGGAGAGAGGAAGTACGCTTTGGCCTGTTTCATGGAAACCTCGTAAGAAAACAGATGATTGGGTTCATATGTACAGGAAACCTGGAAGGCAATGGAGAGGAAGAACAAGAACATCTGTGCAGAGTAGAATAGGGAATAAGAAACAAAATTTGCTTAGTCAGTGCCAGAACTTGCAAGTATATGTGAGAAAATTGACCCCTAGTGAAATTGCATATTATACAAGTAATTCTAGTGGTGCCAAGAGAGCATCTATTAGTTCTGTTGTAGAATCAAAATGCAACAGACCTCTTGTGTCTAGACAATCAACAAATAGTGTTCATTTGCCTTCTCAGAAGGTGAATAGTAGTATAATTGAAAATAACCATTCAAGGAAACAGAAGGTTGAAGTATTGACATCAGTGAACAAGCCGAGTACTACCAATGGAAAGAGGGTTAACAGCAGTTTGGGCAGTGGTGCTTCAATGAGTAGGAAAGAAACAAGGAGTGAATTAGAAGCAAATGTAACTCCAAAGGTAGCAAACAATTTTTCTGTGTCTCTCTCTAAAGTGCCTCATATTTCAAGTGGGCCTAAATCATCTCCAGAGTTGTCCTGTTCAAAGGTCGCTGCAAAGGATCTCTCATTAATTCCTGTTATTGATTTAGTATCAAGTGATGAAGAATGTGAAATAATCTGACATAGGAACATTGGTTTGTAAAAAGTTATCAGTGAAGTTGTAAAGTACATCCATCAGTAAGTTAAGATACATATGCTTTAAAATTCACCCTATTGTGATTAAATAATCAGTATTAAGCATGGAATTTCATTCCAAATCATTCATTGATAGATATGAGTGTGTAGATATGAGTGGCTCCGATTCTGGCAATACATCTGAATTTGGATATACACTGGGAGGTAAGTAATATATATATATATTATTTTATATAACATTCCATTTAAATAACATCTTGAAGATAATTTTAAAGTATCAAGGGTTTAATGTTAAATTTTATTCACGTTGATTTACAGAATGATATTCCCAAAGTTCCTGCCTCAGACTGAAGATAAGAAACTTGGCATAGATCATATTGCATGGAGACTATAAAGATATCTCTTCCTTTTGATGCTCGTAGTAATTAAATACTACCATCATTGTTGGTGATTCAAATTGAAAAGTACTTCCAATTTATCGTGAATTCAATGAGTAAGTAATAGAATATTAATTGGATGGCATCCAAATTTTTTGGTATTGCTTAAAAGAAAGATCTTTTTAGTTTATGTTAATACATTACAAATTGAAAGTGCTCCTTTCATGATTTCCAAATAAAGAAATAGGTAAATACTATGTGCAAATTATTTTAGTAGGTTTTCATGGGATTGTAATATGAATTAATATGACTTAAAAAAGAATATGAATTTTCTGGTAGGCCTTCATTAAGATGAAGGGAGTCCTCTATTTTAATCATGAAGAATTTTGTGACAGGTTTTTTAACTTAATGTTTGTAAGCAGAAAAAGTTACAGATCAATCCTATTTAGTGATGCATTGCCAATGAAGTCATTTAATTTCCACGGATGTGAAACTGGTCTTGCATTAAATGAAGTGTTGTTAAAGTGTGTGATTTTCGGAGTAGCTTAACTGCAAAGTGGGTTGTTAATAATAATTCAGCAGCAAATCATACGAAGTACTTGTATCCAAGGTTGAAGAAATGAAGATGAGATAGTTCATGAATTGGAAGTTGCGAGTCTGATGTGAATATCAAATATGTGATGAACATCAAAAGCGAAGAGAATGGTAAAATATGTTTCATTACACAGTATTTTCTGACGAGAGAGATTATACAAAATTCTTGAAGAGGAAGATTGAAGGAAAAGAAGAGATAAGAAAGGGGATGAATAATTTCACTCTGTTAAAGTAAATGCATTTGCAAAACTGTTTTGTTATAATCAACACAGAATACTGAAACTTACTGTCACTAATATCCTTCCGTCTGTATAAGAAAATCCTATTTCTGGTGAGGAGTCTGTAAATCTTCATATTGGCACCACTGAAAATTAAAAACATTCTTTTGTAATGAGCAGATTGAGTCAACATTGGTAGTATTAAACTTATTGTTCCTGATAATCTTCTTTTGTTAGAACACAGCTAAAAGGAAAAGATATGAATGGAATGAGAACATTGCAGAGAGAAAGGAAACAAAAATACGAAAAACAACTTAACTAATTGAGGGCAAATACAAAAAATTAAAACATGATAGAAGAGTAGTAATAAAATAAAAGAACTAGCCGAAAAATGAGCTGATGACCAGGAAACAGATTTGAACTGACATTTGATGATTGGTGTTATTAAAGTGATAAAAGGAACGAGTTAAGATTGTGGGAGAAGATGATGATATTGATGAAATATTTGAAAAAACTAAAGGGAGGGGAAAAAATGAATATAAATATATAATGTTGAACCTTGTCTTTTTTTTAAAAATTGACACCATAGACCTTGAGACCAAGGCAGATGTATCAAGCTTTCTCCTGTTCTTTCATTTGTTGGTGTTCCTCTTGGTATAGTGTATACAATGCAGTGAAGGATAAATTGAAAGTTAGGGAATGAAAAGATTGTTGAAGTGGTAAAGGGGAATGGAAATGGATAAGAAAGAAGCCAGAAAGGGAGATGAAGTGCTAGTCTGAGTATGGAAACTGAACAATTTTCAGAGAACCACAGTCATTTTGGCATGCCACTAAATGTTCCTAAGTTGATGTTAGAAGATTCAGTGCTTTCATTATAGAAGACGCTAATAAGACCAATTATTTCTCACAATTAACTTTTTGAAGGTATTGGATTCTTGTTCAAAATAAACATAAATATAGAGAATTTTTACTTGAGAATTCTCATGGAAGTGTGTGACTATGCCCCATAAATGCCATGAAGAATTTATTACAGTGGACTTAAAATGTAGTTTTTCAGGGAGATTTCTGATTTTTGAACAGAGTTTTACAACAAAATGTGTAAAAGAAATGTGATTTTAGTTGTATTTCGTATATTTCCATTTTTAGACAGTGTTTTTAAGAATTTACTCAGAGGTTACCATCCTAATCTCATCTCAGTGTCAGGGAAAGATATTTTCATAAGTAAAAGACCAAAATTCAGTGAATGCAAAATACAAATTAAGTAACAAGTAAACATTAGAGCATGCAACCGTTTTATTTGGAAAGGATGGTCTAAATGGATGGTGAATGAAATGGATTGAAGGAATAAAATACTGTTACAAGATTTTGTAATGCTTGTGAATCCACTTTTTGCATGTATATGTTCTTTTAGGTACAGCATTAATAATGGAAATAATTTATTTTATTTAAAGTTTCACATCGGTTTCTTGCAAGAATCCATTAATCTGTTTTCTACTATTAGAGAGAATTGAGTCAGACTCTACTATTAATTTAGTTGGAGCAGGACATAATTCTTAAATGCTGCTACTACTACATTGTTTTTATAGTAACTGTCTCAGAACGTTTTTAATTCAGTTCATTGTGTGTATTGAAATATGTTCTTGGGTAAGCTCACCAGCAAAAGCAAGAAAAAGGAGGAAGAATGTAATTTGATTTCAATAAAAGTGGATGCAAAATTGAGTATGTTTTTCTAAAATTTAATATATTATTGAGTTTGGTAGCTGCTGCAACATCATTCAATTTTCTCTCTATTTATGTGTAGTTTGGTAGAAATATGCTTAAAATAGCATGTAGAAATTTTTTGTAATAGTGTCAACAGAGTTCAGTTGTAAATAACATCATTAAAATACACTTGGCAAAATAAAAATTATATTCCTTTTATGAAATGGTGTTGAAAAAATTTCACTTACTTAGAGATTAACCTTACTTTTACTTTTTGATGAGTGTTTTAAAAACCTGGCAGAAGAATAACCAGTGACATTATGTCTCTATGGAATGTTTTAATTGTGCTTCAAGTGATGACTTGTTTTAGAATATTTTCAGTATTAAGAAAACCCTTAAACATACTCCACATAACAAATTTGTATAATTTTGTTACTCTGTAAATATTTGTATCTAGTTATTTTGCGAGTTTCTCTCTTTGATATTACCCATCATTCAGTGTAGTTTTATTGTTTTGTTTCATAAAAATGTGATACTTCAGGAATGAGTAAAATAAAATTGATGATCTAATTTTAAAAGAGTAAGAGGGTGAATTTTGTAGTTATTAGATACTCAAGCTCAAACGATTGCATTGCTCAAATCAAACATTTTGATTTTGTAATGTAATCTTACCTTATTATATAATTTTTTAAATTCACAGTGAGCTGCGTTAAGAAGAATGGATGCAAGAAGGATACTCATCACATCCTGATGTTAAAATTGTTGCTGATATTTTTGCTGGTCTTCGTTATTCCAGTTACTGCCCTGTGTAGGTGCATTAATTCTAAAATGAGGAAACTGGCAATTAGGAAAATGACCAAAGTTGTCATAACTTTTTGAAATACGGGTCTTGTATCTATTTTTGGCATTTTGTCACAAGAGATACATTATATTCTTTCATGATTTTATTTTATTTTATTTCCTTTTTTTTTTTAATGAAGGATAACTATAAATAAAGTCAACTTTAACTTTTTCTGTAATTGGTTCTGCAACAAAGGGTTGATTGGCTCATAACTGTAAGTTTTGGCTGAAAGACTTTCTTTGTGGATTCAAATTTTAAAGAATGAGAATTTTCAATGATAGAAAATGAAGTAATATTCCTTTTATGTTGCAAAAGTTGATTCAGTTCTGTTTATTGAAAATTAAGACAACTGTTGTAAATATATTGTTATTTTTTGTAAACAAATTTTCAGACTTTCTCTTCTTTTTCTACTTCTTTATACATGCATGTGAACATCTCCATGCACATACATGTAATAATATGTAGTAATATGTAACAAAATATGTAGTTCATAGATCTTTTTATTACTTTGAAAGATCTTTCAGTTTAATGAAATTATTAAATTAATGATCTTTCAGTTCATGAAAACGGATTCAATCCATGTTGACAGTATTGAAATATTGCAATGTAATAAATCTTGAAAGAGTTTAATGGCAAATGAAAAATCTGTTTTAATCCAATTCACATTAAATATCCTCATTTACAATTGAGAAGATTAAAATAGTGAATCTAGCCATAGGATAATATTAATTTTAAGGCTCTCAAATTTTTCAGTTAATAATGTTCTTAGTTAATCAGTCTTCAGGCTATTCTGTAAGTCAAATTTTATGTTTAGAGAGAAGCAATGATGCAATTTATGGAAATTAAGTGAAAAATACATATCAAATTTGCAATAAATATGTAAAAGTAATTTAAAATATCAATTCATTAAATATATTGTAATTTTATAGTGTAGACTTACGTGATTGTCATCATTTCACACACTTCGCTTAAGACTTGGAACTTGGAAACTAGATGTTGTTTCCTCCTTCCCACGTACTTTATCCTTGCGAGCGTCATAAAATTAGCTTCAGACAAATTCAATGTGAGATTTTATAAATATATTTTGTAACAAATAATTTTATTTAATTCAAAGTTGATCTCTATTGAAATTACTAAAAACCTTTCATGCAACAGTCATTTCTCTTGCTATACTGCCTCTAAAAATGTTTGAAATATTCTTTTTCATTAACTGTCAAATGCACACCATCCAATAATGCAGGTGTATCATTTAAAAACTTGAATTTTGAAGCATGGAGTAAGTGTTGTTTCATTGGAAATGTGTGTCTTGAGGGTGTTGTAGTGAATAGTAGTTTTTTGGTTTAGTTGAAGTACGTTGTAGTTTAAAACCATTTTTCAAGGTCAATATGATAAACCATGCCATGATTTCATGTTTAGTAATTGTTAACTTTCCATAGTATTTTCACAATGCCTGCTTTTGTATAGCTTGTCTTAGGTGAATGAATTAGTCTTGTTTGACTGCGGTAAGTAAACACAGGTGCAACAAACATACTGAGGATGTCATATTGTCTGCTAGAAGTTTCTACTAGACTAAATTAGAAAATTAATTATTTTAAAATGAAAGTTATATTGCCAAGAAAGGAAAAAATGTTTCTATTTGATAAATTATCATTAATAAATTGTGGACATTTTGTGGTTTCCCTTGTAGTGCAGAATTAAATGAGGTGAATAGTATGAATTCTAAAAGGGTTGATTTTTTAAATGAAATGTCATTCATGCAACTTTCTGTTTTAAGTCAAATTTACACAGCAGCTATTACTGCTAAGTCCAGACGTGATAAATGAAGATATTTTATATTGCTTTTTCTATAAATTTTGATAGGAGGCAGGCAGGAAAGATGGTGTTTTCAATACATCTGAAAATTATTAAAGCTTCTGTAAAGAGGTTCTCTCCTCTTAGGAGAGTATTATGTTGTTATCTCAGACAGAAAAAAAAAAACACAGATAATTATGTAGACCATGGGTGATCAAAAATATAATTTGCAGTAACCTTGATTACATTTGGCCATAGCATTAAACTTTCTGTTGAAAAACTTTCTTTAAAATAATTGAGAATTGTGAGTGTGCTTGTTTATTTCGTGCATTAAAAGCTATCAAAATATTTTAAAGTGAAAGTTAAAATGTAACTTTCAGTACTTAGGTTGGTAATTCTTTCTCTAGAAACAAATTGTGAAGTAACAATAGCGGACAATTACAAGTTGGAATGTGTTATTTAAACAATAACTTAATTTGCTTTAATGCATTATGTTATTTATTTTAATTGTACCTGCATGTAGTCATTTTTGGACATTTTTCCCTTAAAGGAATTACGATGATGGTGTGTGCAATCATATTTCATCTGTCAAAGATTCCTTTAAAAAAAGAGACTAGTTTTTATTATGCTTGCAGTTGATTAATTTGAAGAATTGTAAGAATTAATTTAGGTACAAAAAAATGCATTCATGTCTCCCAGTTAGGTACCTTTGTGAACAAAATACATTAAAAAAGGGTACGTATTTGGTAACTATTAGAACGTGTGATGAGAAACAAAATCAATAATTCTCATGTGTTGTTTTTAGTTCTTTTAATTATTATTTTATATTCCAACTTGACTAGTCACAAAATAATACCTCCCATTAAAACTGAAATGATGTGTAGTGAAGAGTAGTTTTGTTTTTTTAAACTTTGGTTAATAATATTTTTTTGTGGCAAAATTCTAGATGTTTTGTTTCTAAGATAGTTATTTGGTATCGTTAAGAACAATGAACATCGAATCCAGTGTATAATATTTTAATTTATTAATTTTCATTAATTTCTTTCATAGAAGTTCATGCTGTGTAAATGAAATATTTGCTTTTTCTAAATCATCTCTATTTTATTATTATTCTAAGAATCATCACTCAGATATTTGGACTTATTTTTTTTTTCCTTAATAGAGGCAGTTTTCAGTTAATAAATGTGGGGAGTCACCAGTAATTTGGAATTTTTAACATTGTTGCCTGTGATGCTTTCAAAATCCTAATGGGATTTACAAACTGAAGAAACTTAACCTTCTTTAAGCAAAGTAATATTAGAAATTTCTTATCTTTTGATGTCGTCTGTTTTCCACCAATTTAAAATTTACTATAGAAATACATTTTACAACAATAATTTTTATCAATATTATATTCTCATTGTTATTGAAGTATACACATAATAATTTCTTGATAATTAATTTGTCGTACTTTTTGGGTCTATTGTTTCTTAGAAAATTTAATTTTCCACAATTTTCACTGTTTCGACTGTAATTATTCTGTGACCTGGAATAAGTAAATAAGATGTTATGTACCTGGCAGGGAAAATGTATCAATTCCAACTTTTTATAATATGCCTTTATATGCAGATTAATACATCTTTGCAGGGAATGAGTGATGAGGAGGGGGGTGGCTTTCTTCTGAAAATGACAATGCAATTTTTTTGTTGTTATTTTTAAGAAGTAGATTTTATAGTAGATATTTTTAATTAAATATTCTACTGTAACTATGCATTCATGAAGTTAAACAGGCAAACAATATATTTAATTGGATATCTATTAAGATGAAATCTCATATTAATTAATTTTTATTTTTAAAGTTTTTATCATGTTTGAGGAAGTGTTTAATTTATAGGTAGAAAGTGAGGCAAGGTAACTCTTGTAAATGTACTCTCACAGTGTCTTCCATCAGTTTGCTCTTAACATTTTTCTGTTTTCATGTGAAATTTAGAATGTCATGCTAGTATTTGCTTTGTTCCGATATTTATGTTAGATAAGATTTCATATTGTTCTTTTTGAGAAATCTCATTAACCCTGATAAACAAGGATTATAATTATTATAATAATAAGTATATTCTTCATATTAGTTTGCATTTTCTTGTCACATCCTAATAATGAATACATTATTGCTGTAGTAAGTTTCTTTTCCAAGAACTTAGAACTCAAAAGGGGAAAAAGCTGAGGAAATGAGAATAGGATATTAAATGAGCTAAAATTTGTAATTTAATGCATTTTATGAACTTTGTACAAAACATAAATTTTGATAGAAAATAGAAGAAAGAGTATTCTGTATATGTTTGTAAGTATATATTCATTATGAGCATTCTTGTCCAAATATTACACTTTATGATTTCAACACTGCCAACAGTTAAGGAAAGACAGGTAATCTTGGAAAAGTTGAGGATTTTGGTGTTGCATGACGAAATCGTTGATTTGTCAAGAAATATACGCTTTAGTGTAACATTTTGTGAATAAATCATTCAAGTCAGTGGTAGAGTTGTATTCTGCATGAATCGTGGTAGGCAGTGGAGCATGAGAGAAAATGAGAAGGTCTGGCATCTGATTGCATGTTTTACATACAGTACTGCATACATACTACATAGGTTAATGCATACAAGTTTTCTAATGTCTGCAAACTAGACTGAAATGGAAAATGAATTATTTATAAACAGTAAATATTTCAATTAAAATTGCAAATAATGAGATCATGATAAAATAAGAAGTTCAAACAGTACAATGACAGAAAATTTTTTATCTGTGTATATTTACTGCTGTGTGAGAGTTTGGGTTTTATTAGCTTGTTTGTGTGAAACGTAATAATTTTCACTTACTTTGTGTTTTATTTCTCTAAAAATACATTCAAAGCTTTCTAGTTTGTAATTTATTACGAATGGTAAATGATAAGAACTGAAAGATCAGAATCATGAAGTTCAGCTGTGCTTAAAGCATACTGTGAAACATCTGTTTCAAATATATTGACTAAAAATTTGTTCTGTATCTTTTCATGCCAGTGCAGAATTGTTCAGTTCCTCAGATGTTGAAGAGTTGTTTGGTTTTTCTCTTGTTAAAAATATAAAGGTTGGGTTGATAAAAATATTTTAATAACCATCAAACACAACCTAGAAACCCTTTTCAACAGTAATAAACTGACAAACAAAATTATAATTGGTGATAGTTTTGGTATTATCAACATTGAAATTCCCAAGGTTTCAGCATACATTGAACATTTTGTCAGTTCAGGAGTTTTTAAGAACTTGAATTTTTTTGGTAATGTAAAACAATTTAATTTTTTTCTAAAAACTCAAATACGGAACATGAAGTACATTCAATTGTTTTGCTTTCCTTACATGTAAAATAAACAACAAATATTTCTGGGCTGTTGAGTTCATTATTTCTAATTCACTTTAAAATGTTATAAAGTGTTTGAATGGTCATGAATGTTTGTTGGTTTTTCATAACAATGTATATATTAATAGAATTTTTAGATTCTTTTCGTGGTGGCCGAAAATGAACTAATGAGACCTAGAGTGGATCAGAATTTGATCCATCAGTTAATAGTTGAACATGAACACCTTTGTGTAAGTAGCAAATATGGAGACAGTGTGCCTGTGGAATTGTGATTTTAATTTCATCATCACGGGTAGTTAGAAGCAGGGTTTCCCTATTAGCTGTCTTAAATTTATGTTTTGATAATACACCCAAATGTTTATTTTGAGTCCTGAATTTCATAGTTCTCAGGGTGTTGTTGAGGGTCTAGATCTTGTTTATTGTGTTGTCAGTTTGTGGGAAACAGTGAGCATCTAGGAACCAAATAAAGTTAATTACAATAATTAGAAAGCAATTGTAGTTCATGCAACAGTTACTTCTTAATTATGTGTTTAGACAATCAACTCATATCTTTAAAAAGTAGAATTCTGGACCAAGAAAATTCAGGTAATTTCAATTTTTATAGCTTATTTGGTTCCTTTTTGTTCACTAATCTCATGATTTTTAAGCCTTTCTTATATTAAGCTAGTCTCCAGCAATATATTTGTTAATGTAAAGGGAAATAAATCTGTTAAGCAGTAGGAATATTTGAAAAGATGGCGACCTTAAGTTGCGCTAAATGAAAACTATTGTGTTTTATATTATGTCTATTTTTCCTGTTAATTTTCTGTTACTCCAATTTTATGTATTTAACTTTTTGATGGATGGACTGACAACTATTCTAATAAGTACCGTTTTGTATATATATATATGTACATATGTAAAAAATGAGAAAATACAATGTCACATTTTTTATTTTTTGTATTTGTAACATTTTTTAGTGTTAAATGTACATGATTTGCGAGTATTCATTACCCAATTGGACACTCCCATAACCTTCTTATCATCTATCCTAACTACCACATATTACGTGTTCAAAGAGGTCTGTTACGCACGCGCGTCGTAGATTAACACTACATCTTGGGCGAAAAGGCACATGAACGCTCTTGGTCGTTCCGCATAAGATACATAAGCTACGACGCGCGTCAACGCAACGCACGTGTGACCCAGCCTGTATACTTTGATTCAGAGCTGCTTTTGACGTAAATCAGTCGTTACGGTGTCATCCAATCAGGGGCTTAAACGGCACTTGTGACTTTAACCTCATTGGATACCGTAACAGCTGATTTACGTTAAGTGCAGCTCAAAATAAATCCAAGTATACATGCTCGATAAACAACTTTCATGAAAACTCAAGGCTTTCGCAGGAAAAGAAAAACGGGAAAAAAAAAAAAAAAAAAAAGAAAGGAAAAATTGCTCCAAAACGCTTTGAACCACTTCAATGGAATGTTTGAGAACAATTTAATTTTTACCGGGTTGCACTTGCTCCATGTTAATTTCTTTTCTCCTGCATATAGTACAAAGTTTTGTTGCCTGAGGTGAGTGAGAAAGTAGAGGGTAAAAATACTCAATAAAGAAGTTAGTTTGGGATGGTAAATTTGAATTTTTAACCTACTTTATGCTAAGAAAATCTCAAAATATTTCAGAAACTTTTAGAGATGTTATAACAGCACAAAATATTTTCCTAATTTGTATACCAAGTAATTTACACAAATTCTTGAGCGGAATACACTTAAATTAAGAACTGATTTATAATGATTATTTCTATATTGTTTTTAATATTAAACCAAAATAAAAGAGAACTACAAGAATACCATTATCCAAAAGAAAATTTTGTGTACCTCTAAAAACATCTCAAAACTTCTTGCCAGCAGACAGCTACCATCAAAACTCTAATTTACTTTACACTTCAATAGGTCAGCTGATGTTATGGTTTGAAATTATAGACGTTAGTGGACTCCAACATGCAAACACTATGTAAATGCCATTTAAAAATTTGACATTTAATACTTTGGGGTGAAGTGGAGTGGATGACCTTACCAATATAACACTCACCCCACTCTATTCTAATGTTGCATTTAGTTGGTCAACTCAAGCGAATGAAATAAAATGCTTAAAATATATTGCTAATTACTTTACCTTTGAATTAATTTCGGTTTATAAAAAAGAAAGTAATTAATTAGACCTTTCATTAATTCCTTGAACAGGTGTTACCAGGTTTCTGAAAAGAACCCTTCAATGGTATTTACTGGTTACCAAATTTTCTAACAAAAAAGTTCCTTTTCCTTCAAATTCACATGATGAAATTGTAGTAGAATTTCGAAAGTATTCGATATCAAATAATTGGAAAGCGCAATATTGCTATTCAATATTTTGATAATTCTTTGAATTGAAATCATGATTTGAGTATTGCAATATTCCAGATGTGCTAATTTCATGTGAATTAACACAAAATTAACATATTGCCTTTTTGGTATACACTCAACACTCATAATAATAAATTAATTTTCTAAAGAATGGAAAATTTTTAAATGGTGTAATCGCGGTCCCTGTTTTAGAATGAGAATGTAGTTTAATCATTTTTCTTTTCTTCATTTATCACTTTGAAATTGGTACTTCATTTGTATACATAGTGTCGCTACCTTCCGGTAGGTTAGCTTACTGAAGTGCGCATGTGGGACATCGTTTGTCTTCTAGTCGTCTGACAGCCACCGGATAAATGCCAGATGAAGCGACTGAGGCGCATTGGGTACAGAGTACAGCTTTCTTCGTAAACAGCGAAGATGGCTTGTATTGTTATGTTTGGGGATTTACTAGTTAAAACGTTTCCATCACCTTAACTAAATTTATACTTATCAACACTTTCACCTTATAAGGCTCTTTTAATCCTGTGTTATGACAATTTTCATGTACCAAATTCTATTCAGATGTGCACCTCTTGCCTGTACGCCACGAATAATGAAAATGCAACTGGAATGTTAACTTTGGCTGCCGGAGTTGGAATGGAAGATATACCAAACTTAATCTGGTGTAGTGTATGTGGATAATGCGATGAATTCTCAGGTCTCGTAAACTCAATAGTGTTGAGAGATTATGTGTTCGATTGGCCGTGTGTTGTGTGAAGTACAATGTTTCTCTTAGCCTTTCACGCCTTATGGCAACCTTCTACAATTAAATGTCAAGGTTGTACGATGAGAGACTCACTACGAACAAGTGTAGATGTAAAATGATGTTTCGAATGTGGGGCGTGGACGAGACATTGGAAGTTAGTGTCGAACGGTTTCGTGACAAGAACGTCCACACAAGGTCCGTGAAAGAATCTGTAATATGTATATCTGGCAAATTTATTATTTCAAAGAACTTTATTTTTGCCAAGTGATCATTTCATCTCGTGTAGTTAATGTAAATACAATTTGTCGCATCCGAAGATGGCTGGTACACTAGAACATTCAGAGAATTTCGGTGAAGATCAAAGTTCAATTTGTGAAGAGGAAAGAGTTCGAAAGTTATTTCAAGCCTGTGATGGGGATGGAGATGGTTTTATTGACAGGTACTGTCATGTGAATGTTTTTGACTTTTAACATAATTCGCATGCTTTCATTAAATGTTTGACAATAGTATGAAAATGTTTCATGAAGGTCTACTGTAAAATGGTATGCAAGTTTTAATTAACATTTGATATTTTATTTAAACATCAGGTTTGATTGGATATGTTCTTTATCTACCTGTTATGATTTTGTTGCATTGACCAAAAAAGGAGTTGCATTACACTTGATTGAAATTCAAAAATAGTATTGATATTATGATGAAAATATTGAACTTTGTACATCTTGTAGAGAAAAATTCTTGTAAATATATATAATATTGACAATTTATTTAATTACAAGTAAGCTAATTTAAATGTGTACCATTTTCCTCCTTGTTGCACCACATCAATGCATTTTTATATTTATTGTTGTTCATTAAAATGTCCTGATTGAGATGTCTTAGTAGTATATTTGAACTTGCCCATGTTCGTTTATGTAAAATAATTTCCATTGGTGAAGATGCATGTTATTCTTATTCAAGTACTGTCCTTTTGCTTTAACAAATTTTCAGGATAGCAAAATACGTGTGAAGGGATGATCCAGTTACCCCTAAATCCAGAAAATATTACTGTGCGGCTTCTAAAAATAATTTGTTTGTTAATAGAATTTAAGAATAATAAAATTGCCTTTCTTTTATTTCTTCTTCCAAAAATGGACTATTATAATATTTGTTGATTTCTGTGAACTACACTTTTATTTTCTATTGAACTACACTAACGCTAAATTTCAGATTCCTTGTATTTCTTATTTAAAACTCATTTCACTGCCCAAAATTTGTTTATTAAAACAATAATTTGATGGTTTCAGACCAATCACTTGTGAAATTTGACAGAAGAGAAGTTTTTGATTTATTCGAATTTTTTTAAGATGTCAAACTAGGACAAGTTATGGTAAAAGGATGAAAAGTATTGAATATGGACTGTTGTATAAGGCAATATTTAATTTAATATTTGCAAAACATTCCAAATCATTAAATAACTTTAAAAATAAACAATTATAGGCACCAGAAACTAAAAAATGAGCAGAGGTTGTATATTTGCTTTCAACATTTGGTTCATGTTTTAATGGAATTCACAAATAAATAAAATTAAAAATGTCCATTTCTCAATTGTTTGTACAATTTACCTAGGTGGTTTTGGTAGTTCTTTGAATTGTAGAAAGATAAATGATTAGATCTTCTCTCAGAAAGGAAATTTATCTATAATATTCTATCTCAATAATGTCAAAATTTCTTGTTAAACTGTTTCATATGTAATAGAAGAATTAAAAGGCAACTGGTCTTCCATTTTTAATTCACGGGTAAATTCAGTGATCTTGTAGAGTTTCACAAGTTTCATTTTCTGAACTTGGTATTCAATGTAAGTTCTGAAACATTCTCCCCTTCTTTACTACAGCAATAACTATACATCTGCTTGTTACTGTACTGTTCCAATATTTCTTATAATAACTTAAATTTTAAAAGCATGAGATTTAGTTCATTCTTTTAAATATAGCATTACCATTCATTTATTGTTTTTAGTTATCCAAGGAATTATAACATTTATCATGAAAAAATCAAATGTAAATAGCAAATTTTTTATTCCTCCAAAATATCAAGTTTATCCAATCCATCATTGAGAAAGATATAGCCATAGAGGAAAGATTTTAAGATCTCTCTTGGTATTGAGGTTCAAATTGTGCCTATCGAACTAGAGTGTCTGGTGTTCTTTATTGTGATACCTGTTCCTAAGCATTAAAAAAATAAAAGATTTTGATGAAATAGTTTTGCTGTTGACATGATTGGAATGATGTTGCAGTAATTGCGGAATGGAATGGGAGGGGAGGGGAAACTGGGAGCTTACCACAAAACTTACGCGAACTCTCTTTGTCCGCCTCAAATTCCACATGGACCGATCGGGATGTGAACCCTGGGCGCAGAATTGAAGAACGGTCTCACTAATAGTTTCCGGGTCCCCTCGGATTTTTACGGTCTTTACAGATTCCTCGGTAGTACGCGACAAGTTTCTTTGTTTATCTCTCGCCTTGTTTAGTTTTCCTTTGTCATTCCGCCATCTAATCCTTCATTGTCATACCATAACCATTATACTCCTTATCATCTGTACGTTTATGTTGTACCGAAAAGACAATGACGACCGCATGAGATTACGTCTGCCATTAATCTACTCGGGACGTTTTCTCGCTTGTCACTCGATCTCTCATTTTTTTTGTTATCCTTTTTTTATTCCGATTCTTAATCCTTCATTCTCATACCATTGAACTCTTATCGTCTAAACGTTTATTATTGATTGATTGTTAGCGATTCCGGGCGCGTTAACTGTAGGGTCATTAGATCCGTAAGTGAAGTGCATGTTTTTTTGGAAGGAGGCGGTGGTCTTCCCCTGCTAGATGGCGAGATGCTGCGCCAACCTACTGTCGGTAACCGGGGTTTTCTCTAACCAGGTATCTCCCATCAGCGGGACACCACCCCAGCCAGGATAAGCTCTAAGCTCCCGACCGGTCTCCCGGCATGTGTGGTAGTGTAGTGTATGTTAGTGTGTGTGTAAGAGAGTAGGAAAGATTGCGCGCGGTCCGTGGCCCGTTTATTAGGGTACTGCTTCGGCATTCGCCTGATATTAATCGGAGAAACTACAGAAAACTACCGATGAGAACAGCCAGCCGCTAGACTTCTCCAGACAGTGGCTAAAGTTGACCTAGCTAGAGTCGAACATCCTGCCACCGTCGGGACTCGAACCTAGGACCTCTCGGTCGGAGGGACTGCAGTGACATGAGTTGATGCTCTGAGCCATCTCTCCCGGTAAACGTTTATGTTGTTCCGAAGAGACAATAACGATCGCATTGAGATTAAGGCTGCCATTAATGTACTCTAGACTAAGTTCCCGGAGGTAAATTTTGCGTGATGAGGGCTGTGCTCATTTCTGAGCATAAACGAGGGAGGGAGCGAGTCTACGCTGTATGTCCTCCCATTTCCCGAGCAGATGATGAATGGTGGTTTGCTTTCACCTTCCATTGGATTGATTGGTGTTTCCGGGCGCGTCTGTTGCTAGCCCCCTTCAACTCGGGGACGGAAAATTAAGTAAAAAACAAACCTGCCTGGAGGAGAATTCTAGCGGCCGGCTGCTCTGATCGGTAGTTTTCCGTGGTTTCTCCGATCAACAGCAGGCGAATACCGGAGGAGTACCCTAACAAACGGGCCACGGACCACGTTCTTGCTCACGCTTGTTCTCTTCTCATACACACATACCGTACCCGTACACCTACCGTACATGTCGGAAGACCAGACCGTAGCTTAGAGCTTGGGGCGGTGCCCGTCTGATGGGAGGTGCCTGGTTGGGGCAAACTTCGGAAGCGGACATGTAGGTCGGCGCCGGATCTCACCGTCGAGCGGGGGAATTAGGGAGCCACATCACGTGATAGCATGTGCTACACCTACGGGACTAATGATCACAACATAAGCAGATGCAGTACCCGGAAACGCGAAATAATCACGAACAAACTACGAGCATATTATTGTCCGATTTAAAAATGGTGACTTGCGACGGATCAGCCGGTCATCCAATAGGGAGCTTCATTACGACTTTAATTTTATGTATTAAAGCTCCCGGTTGGATGATGGCATCACAGCGGGTGATTAGACACAAGCCACTGTTTATCGGACAATAAGTTTCCCCCAATCTGAAATACTTCGAAGTACCGTAGCGCATATATGCACTGCGGGTTGCCTTCTAGTAGGCGAGGTTTCTTATCCTGCGCTGAACTTTCTTATCCTGCGCTTATCCTGCGCTGAACTTATTGCTGTTTTTTTTTTAAATTTTTTTTATTATTTTCAATAACAATTGTTTTGCTTTGTGTGAGCAAAGACGAAGTTATTATTAAAAATTGTAGAATATGGTGACGTGGCGCAACGATAGATCCAATGCGGTTATGATTTCTACTCGAAATACAGTATACAATTGTAATATTTTTTAAATAAAAACTAGCAAGGTAGTCAAGAAACTCGACCGAGTCAATGCCCGATTTACCATGTTTTTCTGTAATATTTTTTGTTTTCCATTTCATTTGTACTTTCTCGTATACATACGGAGTAATATAGGTAGTATGGAGAAAGTTTTGTAATGCCGCGGCAAAAAGGCGTTTTTCAATCAAGAACTCGTATTGTGGGGTCCTGATACAGAGATAAATCTTACTTTTTTTTACAGAGATAAATTTTGAAAACGTGTACTTTGGTCGGCGATAGATGGCAGCTTGCAAGAGGATGGGGAAGAATGTAAAGCTTACCCAGACCAAAAAAATTAGAAAAGTAACTAGTACGAGAATGTCTGTGCCATTATTAGTAGCACCACTAGTTTTATCCTAGTAGGCAGCGCATACACATGTCATCTTGATGCCAAACATGGACGAAATATCACTCGTTACAGTACTGGAATATAGGGAAGAAAATAATTGGAATCGCCTGAACAGTAGTATCTGGAATTTTTGGTTAGGAAATCCGTGTTTAAGATTCTTTTGAACTGTAATTTCCCACACACACAAGGATTAATGTCTATTAGTGCTGTTATAAAGATTAAGATTGGTACAGGTGGCAACGAGATGCAGGCATTTTCATATCCCGAAATCGGAATGCCTGGAAGACTGGAAGGATGTGTGTCATGTGTTACTTTGTCAGATTAGAAGATTTTGAGCTCAATCTTGGTAAATTCATCTAGAGTAAGATTTTGTTCCTGCAGCCAACTCTGGAAAGCGATTGTCCCATAACATTGCATTAAGTTTTGAAAACCAAGAGTAAAAATTGCTTAAATTCTGGCCTTCACCGGAAGCAGTGGCTCAGTGCATCAACTGATGTCACTGCAGTGCCTCTGAGCGCGAAGTCCTAGGTTCAAGTGCCTACGGCGGCAGAATTTTCGACACTGCCTTGTGAGGTAGGTGGAATTCAGTTGCTGTCTGGAGGAGAACTCTAGCGACTGGCTGCTCCGATCGGTAGTTTTTCGTTGTTTCTCCGATCAACACCAGTCGAATGCCGGAGCAGTACCCTAACAAACGGACCACGGGCAGCGCGCGATCTTTCTTTCCTCTTCTTTATCGTATCCCCCCCCACACTTAAACTAACATGCACTACACTACCACACATACTGGGAGATGGATCGGGGACTTAGAACCTGTCTCGGCTGGGGCGGTACCACGCTTGTGGGAGATACCTGGTTAGGGAAACCACTAGTCGACGGTAGGTCGGTGCCGGATCTCGTCATCCAGTGACGGAAGATCACAGCCACTTCCCGATGAAAAACATACACAACACTTACGGGACTAATGACCTCGGTAGTTGACGCGTCCGGAATCACTAATCAATTAATCAATCTGGCCTTCACCAGGTACGATATCTCAGAATTCCCTCACAACTCGACAGTCCCGACGCGTTGTCCGTGTGCGGAGTCGCGCAACTTCGTTTCGAAATGTGGCCGGTGATGTGGCTCAGGGCATCAACTGATGGGTCTCCAGTGTTTCTGAACGGGTGGTCCTAAAGGCCGCTCCGCAATTGCCCGCGAACGGGAATGTAAAAAAAGTTGAAAGACGGAGATTTCAGGTAGATGTTCACAACACTGCGGGAACAGGAAAGATGGTCGACATTTATCTTGGCCCGGAAACCAGAAATCTCTCGACCAATAATAGTACAGGTAATGGCCGCGAAGCTTTGCAGCTGATCGTGCGCGCGACCCTGGTCTTGAGCGATGGCGATGTCGTCCCTGTACTACGATTTATTTGTAGTGCCGCTTGATGTAAATCACTGTGGTGACGTTCAAGCTTCGAATTGGACGACATCGTCCACAGCTGATTCACATCAAGCGCTACTACAAATAAATCGAAGTATAACTAATAAAACCATGTAGGCTTTCACGGCCGAAGTAATGTGTATAAACAACCTGTAACAACTATTGTACTACAGCCTCCGGGTCAATGACCCCCATCTCGATCAGGTTTTTCGTCCAGTTTCCCTTATTCATTGAGCAAATGCTGAGATGGCCCGTTGTTTTGCTTCTGGACATAAACGTAACTTCATTTTCTGTGCACGTCTTCTAGAATTCAGAGGGAAATACAATTATTCAAATTATCTTTTCCATGTTGTCACGACAGGAAGTATTATTCCGAAGAACAACATGGATAAGAGCCAAAATTTATTGCTTATTTATCCTTGAAAATAGATTTTACTACTTGGGAGTTTTTTTTCCTTCAAAATTTAAGTAGTATATGACTTAGTGTAGGGATCACAGAATTTTGAAAATGTGCACACAATTCACTTTTCCCCATAGCAGGTCATACGCAGTTTTAACTGTTTTTTGACGTAAAAATAAATAAAATTAATAAAAGAAATAAGTTGTAGTCAATGTTTCCTTCCGGGCTGAAGGACCGTGGTCCATTGGAAAATATTTTTCAGACGTTTCGTCCGCAACTACGGCAGACATCCTCAGTGGCGATGCGGTCTC
Source organism: Teleogryllus occipitalis (assembly GCA_011170035.1). Taxonomy (NCBI): domain Eukaryota; kingdom Metazoa; phylum Arthropoda; class Insecta; order Orthoptera; family Gryllidae; genus Teleogryllus; species Teleogryllus occipitalis. The sequence continues at coordinate 61,310 of BLKR01015091.1, read as the reverse complement.
GGACGAAGAATCCTCTTTGATGGTTCCCCGATGACTGACAAGTCAGTATGGTTTCCAATGGACCACGGCCCTTCAGCTCGGAAGAAAACTTTGACCGAAGTATAACTGTTTCGTTGGCGACGTCGTCCCAAGCAGCTTTCGCAGAATGCTTTGATTTAGGGTAGAAACACTCAGGACGCGACGCAACGCAAGAACAATTTCAAGTAAGGCTGTGAGCACGAGCACATAACAGAACGTCAAGGCTTGGAACATTCATTTTTTTTAAATTTAATTTTCTTTTCGCGCAATCTGCCCACGATCCAAACCCGGCAGAGTGTAATCTTGGATGGGAAACTGTTGATTTAGTGTACAAACATCATCTGAACTGAGGTGTTATTACCAAGATGAGAGAAGAAATTGCCCAGGCAATGGATTCTTCAAGTAGTAGACATTTTTATATACTCGTAATTTATACATTTTCTGACCTTTTTGTAATCATAACAACTTGAAAAGTTTTTCATTACCGCGAAATATTGGAAATTGATGGTAATATTCATCATGCTCCTGCAACACGCTGCATTCATCCAATTTCTTCACTTAACTTCGTTTTCCATTTTAAATATACTTAATGTATACAGTGCAATATTTCTACTATTCGCGCCAGTTCGCGTTGCGTTGTTTGGCGCCCTGTGTTCGCTACTGAATCTGCTGCACCGCGCTGTCTGTTTCTACGAGTGATGCGGCACGGGCCGCAAAACATTGATGTTGCGAAACATCGATGTTTCAAAGTAAAATGAAACATCGACCCATTGATGTTTTAAAGCTGGTTTAGGAATCTCTAACATTAAATTCCTGCGCAACAAAATTTAATTTGACAGCGGCCGTGTGTATTAATTTATAATTAAAATTTATCTGAAAATTAAATTATAAAACGCCTCTTCATGTGTGGAATACGAGGTAAGGGAAGGAAATACCAAGACACCAGGATCATGGCTTAGGGAAGGGATCACCGAATTTTTAGAACGTGCACAGAATTCACTTCTCCCCATAGCACTTCACACAGTTTTTAACTGTTTTGTTTACGCAAAATAAATAAATCATCTCGGGAGAGCGGTAGTGTGCTCGATAGAAGCAGTACAAACCGCATTCATTTGGTTCGAACCCTAATCTGACAATGGTACCATCAGCTCTTATTTCATATTTTAACATGTGATCAAGGGAAATTTTCATCTACGAACAAAACAACGAAAACGTGAAGACATAGAATAAAAATATCGACGTTTATCAATGTTTAAAACGTGGATGTTTTTATAGAAACCTTCATGGTTTGAAAACATCTGCATCGATGTCCCATCCCTTATGGCGCTCGAGGCTGAGACTCGAGCGAATACGAGGGAACAGGGGTGACCAAAAGGCAACTTGCCTCAGGTTCCGATGTATTTGGGGACCTGGGGACCATTTTTTTTATTCAAAAGAAATAAAAAATATATTAATCTTTAATCCCAAATTAACGCTCTAAATTTTTTCTGATGTATGGAGAAATGCATTCTGTTTATGAATTGGGGGAGGAGGAGGGAATGTTTTGTTTGAAACGAGGGGCCCAGGCCCTTGGTTTTCTCTAGGCGCCCCTGCGCGCCTTGCGGAGCTCTAGAGTGTGCACTGGGCCTTCCTTCGTTCCACGGCGCGCTTTCGCCCTAATCCGCGAGGGAGCGTTGGCGAGGGGGTGGCTCGGACCGAGCTCGCACCTCCTCCTCCTCCCCCCGCCCCCACTCGCCCTCCGCAACCCTCGACCGTGAGCGCGCCTGCGAAGACGCGATATGAGGGGAGCGTCGAAAGACGCGTCCCCCTGCGGGAAACGTCCGACAACAGCGCTCGCTTCTAAGGGCATCGACCAGCTTGCCAGCGTTTACCAGACTCCCTCCTTTGCCCGGTTACAGTTATTAACGTCATTAGGCCGATAAAGAGCGTACGAGGGACGCGGTTCAAGTTCTTAAACCGGTGCGTTAGCCGAGGTTTGTAACCAACTAAGTTCCCTATTTCTGATTTCGACCATGTTCCGTTCAATACGTATACCAACTTTATTATACCAAAATAGAATATGGTAAATAAGTAAATACATATTCTCGGAGAGCAGTACTCATTCGTCATTTTACAACTCATTTGTTTAGATTTTGCTTAACGGACGGCGGTCAGTTAAAATTCTTAACGGAACCAGGCCGTTAAGGGTAGCTTTCCGTTTCTTTGGCTGCGTTAAGTTTATATAACAGTTCAATTTTACGAAAATAATTTTTAGGAGCCGGTTCCTCTGAGGAGTCTTTGTTCTCTGAGGATGTCGACTTATTAGTGGCCCCCAGTGTGAACTGCGCGCTTATTCTCGTTCCCACTTTCACCCAAATAAAAAACGCGCTGCCGTTCGTTTTGACTTTTATATTTGTGTTTAGTTAACTTACAAATCACATTTATACTAATTATTAAGTTGACAGAGTTTGAAGAGTTACACTCGAAGTTTCCCAAATACAGAAAAAAATCGCCATTTTATAATTCAACGTCCTTTTGATACGTATTATTCAATTCCAAATTCTCTTTTTGGGACTCATTTTCGTAATATTTTCAGTAAGATGTTGAGGCGAAGTTAATTCGATTTCGCCAAAATAACTGACACCCTAATTACTACATTATCACAATGATTACTCATTTTCAGACCTCTGTCATGTTGAGATGTTTTAAAACCTTTTTTTCCCAATATTTTTTTAAAGAAAGATATCCACTGCGCTATTCACTCGGGTTATCGCACCTACAATTTAAAGTTTTTTATCAATCCAATCTTTTGTTCTCCTCTCCCTACCCTCTTTTTTCTTCTCTCTGCCTCTCCCTCTGTCCTTCCCTCTCACTCTCCCTCCCTCTCCCTCCCTTTCTCTCTCCTCGCTTCTCTCCCTTCTCCGCCTTGTTCTTGCCACTTGTCACTTTCTTTGATGCGGCATCCCAAGTCCGGCCCTGGCCCGCGTACTCGCAATAGGGAGGGAGTCTTCGGACACAAGGGTCATGGCCACACGGGTTTGTGGAATCACTCATCCCTAGGAGGGGGAACGAAAGATCGCTCCGGTATTTTAAAAGACTGCTCCGTCCTCCGCATGTAGTTGATCAAAACAACAACAACACACCAATACGGAAACGAACCAGAGCAGCCGACCTCAAGAACTCTCACCCAGTGGCATTCTCGGTCAAAATCCCTCACTTCCAGACCGGGAGAAGTGGCTCAGGGCATCAACTGATGTCACCGCAGTGCCTCTGACCGGGAGCTCCTGGGTTAGAGTCCCGACGGTGGCAGGGTTTTCGATACTAGCTACATAGCTAGGCCGAATGTAGTCGGTGTCTGGAGAATAATTCTAGCGGCCGGCTGCTCTAATCGGTAGTTTTCCGTGGTTTCTCCGATCATCACCAGGCGAATGCCGGAGCAGTACCCTAACAAACGGGCCACGGACCGTGCACGATTTTTCCTTTCTCTTCCTTGTCCTATTCTCACCCCTTACACTAAACACACACTTACAAGCCCCACACTACCACACATTTCTGGACATCAGTCGGGAGCTGAGAATTGGTCTGTGCTGGGCGGTGCGTGGTGGTTAGAGGTGGACAAACCCCGCAAGCCGACGCTGATCTCACCATCTAGCGGGAGAAGATCACCGCCACCTCCCGAGGAAAATATATGCACTACACATACGGGACTAATGACAGCAGTTGACACGCCGGGAATCACTAATCAAACAATGAAATTCGCCACTTCCAGGACTCCATCGTGGGACTCCCGATCCGCAGGGCTTCAGTTGGGGACCTGCAACTGCGACTTACAGATGCATACATTTTCATTTGAAAACTACCTCATACTGGCTGGAATGGGCGGGGGGGGGGGCATACGGAAACTTTCCTTTCTTGGTATTATTTACTCATCAATAACATTTTTTTTAGTTCAAAGCATCATTTAAAATTCTGAAATTGAAAGAGAGATTGCACTGAAAAAGAAATCTGTGGCTTAAGAATTGGAGATGTGGGACACGCTTGAAAAATAATTGAACTTTGGTATTTTCCAACATTTCAGAGGTTTCAGTGAAAATCATAACTATTCCATGTTTCGTATTTTCCTCTATTTTAGCAGTCATTTAAAGAAAATATTGCAAGAATTTTCTAGAAAATGTCCAAAAAGTCACAGGAGCTTCATGTAAAGTATTGCAATGGAACATTAAAATATCTTAACGATTTCCGGAACAGAACCTTTATACTCCGATTTAAACGTAGTGGTGCTTCAAGGCCACGGTGGAAGGAGAGGGGGACACTGTCATCCAATTGAGAGTTCCAGTACCAAACATTTAAGTCATAACGATGCTCCGGGTGAATGTCAATGTCCTTCTCACCTTCCAGCTCGTGACCTTGAAACGCCACTACATTTAAACCGGAGTATAGATGACGCGTTTACCAAGATTAAGCTTCTAATCTGACAATTATGAGTGACACATCCATCCACAAAGACTTTCTGATTTTGTGTACAAAACCCCATGTATCTCCTCGCCACCTGCATCAATTTTGTCCAGCTGACGGGGACTTTTCTTTGGAACTGCACTGATGTTCCTATATCTTGAAGTGTGTGAGAAGCTTCAACTCAAAAGAACCTTAACACACAGATTTTACGATCGAAATTTCCAGATTGTATTCTTGAGGTAATTCGAATACCGTAGTACGAGGAGGAAAAGCAAAAATAAATCAATAAACTAAGCTTAATAATTATAACCGCAAACAGTACATCAAGTTGGATTCAAAATGCAGAATTTAACGGACAAAAGTTATAAGTAAATAATAACGTCGTTAGGAATAGGAAGGATTTATTATAGGATGTTGAATTCAAGAAATTGTGAATGATCCCTCTGCATACGACGCCAATGCATGGATATTCCTTCCAATAACGGACCCATGGGGCTGGCCTGGGAATCAAGTCCCCTCCCCTCTCTGCTTCTTAAAAATGTTTCAATACGTACTCACCTTCCATTTTCTATTGCTTTATAGATTTCACTACATCAGCTTAAATACAAATGCATGTAGTGGTGTTTGGTTGCAAACTCCTGGGCGGTTCAGTCGATTGTAATGATTTTTGAGTTGGGCAGCTTAGGATCTTCGTAGGGCGGAGAGTAACCGAGCGGGTGGGATCGAGCGTGGTGGATCAGGGCAGAGATAACGGGGATGCAAATGAAATTATTTCCATTGTACATTGGATACATATACTTCATTCGTTGTTCTAATTGACTTCTGATGAATACTCAGGCAACGTCATATGCTTCAGCTAATCACGAGACAAATCATTTTTCTCCTTCCATTGCAAAATTCTCTTACGAGATGGCTTGCAGTTCATTGCGTAATGTTGGTCATTATCATGCAGTTCCATTATAGTGTAGGTTTTTGACCAGTCACAGGGAAGTGAAAACCTGGGAAGTAATCAATTATTGGGTCATTGTTCTATTACATGTTTCGTTGGATTGTATAAATTGTTGTTCTGAGACAACCCGTGGCCCTCCATCAGGTTTGGTCGATCTGGGTGAAAAAAAATCGATTTTTCGTAGTAGCCCAAATCTATATTTTGTGTCATAATGACTCATGAGATAATTATTAATGAGAAATTTATTTCGATAGTAGAATGTCTTCGATAATGCTTTCGATAATGGTGGAAATATCTGGGTGAGCTATTGTGCATTGTGCCCCACTACAGCCAATGAGCTTCAGGCAACAGTTCGCGTCACAATATTAGCGGAGTTTTTAAATGCAGCCAGATACCAAAATCATCACCTGGTTCCTTGTCATTGAAACATATATGAAGCATTAAAAAAGGCATATTTTATTTCAATTACATCTTCGTGTTATTTTTCGTTGAAAATTGTCACTTTATGCCACTTTCAAAGTCTATCTCAACATTTTTCGCTCTCCATGCAACATGGCGGTCAGCGTCTGGTCGCCAGACAACGAAGTGTCCGTGTTGTGGTCACGTGGTTCGTGACGCAAACAGGTGTTGCGCAGAACGAGCAAAAATCGGTGCGCCCGACTAGGCCACCCATCTCTTTCCACTATGCCTCCGACAATGACGGTATGCCTCCGAGGAATCGGAAGAAATAGCGGTGATATATGTCTGAACTTGTTCGAACGTCCCACTGTCATCGCGCCCAGTCCCAGTGAGGACGGACACACACGGACGCACTTCAACGGACGTTAAAATGCGTCCGTTGCAGAGTGTTCAGACACGAATGCGGCATGGCACATGAGCACGCTGCGCGGCGACCGTTGTGAATACTGTCGTCCGTGAAAATGCGGAGAAGTTTTTTTATTTGTGTGTATACATACTCACTTTTACATTTGCCAGTCATGGCTGGCGCAATATGCTTCGGTCCATGAGCAATGCTCCTATCCTGAAGCGTAGTGCGCCTTTCTACATTTAATTTTATACATTTTAGGTGAATTTCATCTCTTTTCAAAAACAACGTTTATCGTCTTACCTTGTATCTCCATTGTCAGCTCTGTAAACTACATACCCACCACTTCCGTCCCTGGCATACCCTCCACGGCCGTCCCACGCGACCTGACCGTCCCTGGCACGGGGAGACGGGTGGGAACTACTTCTAGCAAAACAATGCGGAGTATTGCCGTGCCACCGGTAGCGGTAGCTCAGTGCATCAACTGGTGGCACTGCAGCGCCTCTGACCGGGAGGTCCTAGGTTCCTACTCCCCACGGCGGCAGGATTTTCGACACTAGCTTTTCAGCTAGGTCGAATTCAGTCGCTGTCTGGAGAAGAATTCTAGCGGCCGGCTGCTCTGATCGGTGGTTTTCCGTGGTTTCTCCGATCAACACCAGGCGAATGCCGGAGCAGTACCTAAACAAACGGGCAACGGACCGCGCGCGATCTGTCCTTCCTCTTCCTTGTCCTATCCTCTCCCCTTACACACACACACACACACACACACACACACACACACACATTTACACTAACAAGCACTACACTACCACATATTCCGGGAGACCGGTCGGGGGCTTGGAGCTTGCCCCAGCTGGGGCGGTGCCCCGCTGGTGGAAGAGTCCTTGTTGGGGGGAAACCCTACTAGCCGACGGTAGGTCGGCGCCGGATCTCGCCATCCAGCGGGGGAAGATCACCGCCATCTCCCGAGAAAAGAACATGCACTACACTAACGGGACTAATGACCGAAGCAGTTGACGCTCCCAGAAACTCGAAAAAATCAATCAAACTATTGTCGTACCGCCGTTTCTGCCGGAGTACTGCCGTCCGTGAAAATAAAAGACGTCGCAACGTCCTTTACGCGACGCTCGTGTGCCCGCAGTCTGATGCGCTTCAGGGCATCGAGTTTGCTCGAAGTGTGTACCACGCAAGCGCCGCTGAAAGCCTGATTTATTATTGGACAGGAAAGTACGCGTGGGGTTGTGTCGATAAGCCGCCGGCCCTCCCCCGTTTCCAAACTTCAGGAGAAAATCTCTACTGAAACCCCCTTTGGAGACTGTATCAGTTATTCAACTGTAAGTAATATTAGAAGTTTTCCACGGCTTCCTATATTACTTTATCAACTTCAGTATGTTTCCTTCCGCATGACGAATAGTCAATATTTAAACTAAAATTATAGTTCATTTGAATTTTTACAAAATGAACAATACGTTCTATGATATTCGTATTGTAACATCTTATTGCAGTACTTGATCGGTTAATAAGCGAGGGCGTTTTGTCTAACGCCTTGGTCGGTTCGACCCGGGCACCGTTCGACCCGGGCACATTTTCTTGAGCGTTGAGCCACTACCTTCTGTTAGAAGGATTTGGTTGAGCCCTCATTTCAGTATAAGTGTATGTATGTGGGGGAGGGGCGTTGGGCGGCAAGACTGTTATATCAAACTTATAGCGCGTTTGTGGATGCAAAATAGTTTCTTTTGGAGCGAACATTTCTGGTTGTCAGATTTTTGTCAACAGCGCTCGTTGCTAGCTTTAATTTTTAGTTCAACTGATCTTGATGAATCAGTGTAGTGATCGGGTAGTGATTTGGGGCATTAAGAAAATTCGCTCGGGTAATAACGTTTGATAATTCCAATGTCGTATTGTAAAAAGATCTCTTACGGAACGTATGTTGTAATTATCGGTCACATGCGTCTTTAACCTCCTGTTAACATGCAACCCTGCAGGTATCTTAAGTACACTTGGACCTACCTGTATGTTAAGAAATTTAACATCTTTAGCAACGGTGATAATTATTCTTAATTGTAATATTATTAATAGTACATTTAAAAAAATATAATTAGGTAAATCAACCTCATTTTCCTCACATCCCTCCAAATGAAACTCTACTCCGGTAATCATATTTACTGACGATGTGAAGGTGTCGCCACTGGAAGTCAACGCGCCAATTTCGTAACCGTACGCCGTTTCTATAGGTATCTTTAGGTTCAGGAGAATTATTTGCATCTATCTTCTCGAACCAGGATGTACGAATATTGTTTATGTAGATATATCGCAAGCAACACCCCACAATCTCGTACTAATGCGCCGCAGCAACAGAATTCATGTGTTTACTATCGCAGGAATGTAAATTTTCGCACAATCCGCGAGATTTTATGGTGACCAATAAAATTTTGAACTTCCCACGAAATGTTAGTGTTATTACATTACTACGTATGTTAATAGGTATTAATTTATAATATAAAATTAATTGAATTTTACAAGGAATAATTTACAACAATCACACAGAAAGCTTTTCCAGTAAGGAAGCACTTGTGCCTCGTACGTTAGATCTTGTACGCGCGCCTGGCCGCGCCCCTTTGAGCTTGGGCGGAGCATAGCGAGCGCTGTGTGTGAGAAGGGGAGCGAGGGAGTTTGTTCCCCTTCAAATAAAGGGGAGGAGGCTGTGCGAGAGGAAGGCGTCCTTCCTCGTGACGCGCCAGGCAAGAATGGTTTGGTTTACTTCGGTAAAAAATCGACCGCCCGAGGGGTCTCGCCACGTTGGCAACAGCGAACTCTCTGAAGTTCCGCGAGCAGGAAAATTTCGTATCCAAGCGAAGACATACGACTTTGTAATTCAACGGACGCTAACGCCAAGATTTATATTCTCCCTTTGCAATGTCCTATTTACTAAATCTTACTTTAATGATGTTTGATTTTTGGGAGAACAAGTTCAGATTTATATATTTTGATTGATCTGAGGCGCCGAATTTCATAGTTCGTATGTGGTTTAAAAGGTGACGAGCTAGATTCATATGTATTGAGGTTAGGAAACTGGCAATTTGATTTTGGGGCAGATTTTCGTAAATGGTTGGTTATCATAATAAGCATTGTATACCCTTTCGATAAGTCTCACGTGATGAAATGCGATGTGACAACCCTCATTGAATGTTGATGTTTCTAAACACTGATGCTTAAAATTAAAACATTGATGTTAATAAAACCTCGACCAAAAACTACCGATGTTATTAAAAGTGGTATCCTGTATTAATTTGTATTTGTGATTTAATTGAAAAAGAAATTATGAAACATGAATTATCTGATTGGATAATAAAAATATAATATACTCTTCTTTATTGTCGAAAACTCTGTTTTATTTATTTTTAACCGTCACTTTGGCCTGGAAAATATTCAGTATTAATATCTGAAAATTATTATTGGATTTTATGTTAGACTTCATTGAACACTTATTGTACACGTAAAACATGAATGTTCAAAAAACATCGGATTCAAAAAATCGATGACAAATCCATCGATGATTTTACGATAACATCGATGTTTTGAAAAAATCGACATCGATGTCGCGTCCGTTATCCGAACCTTATGAAGGAGAAACGTGTAAGGGAAACGTGTTGGAGCATAATTTGAAATACTGCACGTCTTTGAATTCGAGATATTGCACGCTCCATTGTCCCCACGGAATAGGGGTTTCCAAAAGTTATGAACCTCTATAAAGACAATAAAAGACCCCGGAAGATCTCATTTTCTAGATTACGGCATGAGGAACATCCGTAAGAGTAGGCCTTCCGCCCAAGTAAACACGGTTTTTAGGCTCTCGGACGCTGTTTTCGAGTTATCTTGACTCGAACGATGTCAAGAAACAGTGTTTAGCGAACTGCGTGTTGCGGGATTGCATTTCTGCCTGCCACATTTAGACGCGGTTTTTCAACAAATATTACTCGTAAACTTTGTCAAATGAAAATGCAGTTCATTTCTCCGTAACGTCTTCTGTGTTTTGACACTTTTTTGTTATGACTAGTGGGGTGTGGAAGCCATAAAATATATCTACACTACAGAATATTGGTGATGGGAGAGTAGATATTGATATGCCAAAATATGTACTAGCGCGCAAAAGCCAGGCGTTTGAGTGATAATTCTCTTAAAAGTTTTCAAAGTACACCTCTTGATCCTTGAAATTTTTTCGACTGAGTAGCTAGCATTGAGTCTAACGCTCGATTCAGGACCTTTTGAATGCTTTCCCTTAACATTGTTTTTTTATTATTTTCTTTGATATCTTCCAGGGTAATTTTATAAACATAACACTCTTAGACTTAATTTACTTAAATAAATTTATTTTAAATAAATACAATAATTAAAATTATATATTCCAGTTGCAATAAAGAAATAAACTGGTTTTGAATGCTACCTCACAACCTAACTGCGTAACCCCCGAACACTGACTCAGTTGAGAGTCGGGTAACAGCCATCTGCATTCATTACGCGGTGCCGTTAAGAAAGTATATTTATATTTGATAGTAGTTTAAAATAGAAATGGAATGTAAGTACCCTTTGTACCTCCATTGTGCTTTCTTATTAGATGACTGCAGCTCATATAGCAATGACTAGCTCATGTAGGCCTTCTGAATGTCGGATAGTAAGAAAGAATTGATTCAAACTAATCTGAGTTATTAGCAAAACATTATCAATTTGTCCCATCCTTGTGATTCACACCAGGAGAGATGGCTCAGTGCATCAACTGATGTCACTGCAGTCCCTCTGACCTAGGTTCGAGTCCCGACGGTGACAGGATTTTCGACACTAGTTTGTCAGCTAGGTCGAATTCAGTCGATGTTGGAGGAGAATTCTAGCGGCCGGCTGCTGTTTTCGGTAGTTTTTCGTAGTTTCTCCGATCAATCTCAGGCGAATGCCGGAGCAGTACCCTAACAAACGGGCCAAGGACCACGCGCGATTTTTCCTACCTCTTCCTTGTCCTATCCTCAGCCCTTACAGACACACTTCCACTATCATGCACTACACTACCACACGTACCGGGAGACCGGTCGGGATCATAGAGCTTGTCCCGGCTGAGAGGATGCCCCACTGGTGGGAGATACCTGGTTGGGGAAACCCCTGCTAGCCGACGGTGGGTCGGCGTCGGATCTCGCCATCCAGTGGGAGAAGACCACCGCCCCCTCGCGGGAAAAAATTCGCTCTACACTTACGGGACTAATGACCATATTAGTTGACCACCCGGAATCACTAACAATCAATCATTGTAATTCACTTTTTGTGCCCTTTCTTCTTTTCTTAGTTAAATACATTTATTTCTGTGAATGTATGCACAGCTCTATGAAAACAAACCAACTCTAGGCGAAACTTAACGTGCAGAAATTGAAGTAAAAATAAGCAATCCAGAGCCTCAGAATAGTGGAAAACAAACAGGGAAATCGTTTGGAAACGGCGTTAGAGGTTCTGCCGTGAAATACATTATGAAAATTCATGACGAACACCAAATGAAAAGTCGTTAAATTCTTTGAATTTCTGTGCTAATAGTAAATATATATTTAATAATTTTTCATTTAATTAATGTTCGTTTTGTAAGGTTGCGTGCTATTTTATATCTATTTATTGTTGCTTAATACTTTTAGAATATAAACGAAGCATTTTAAATTCATGTTTAACGTAATTTTATATGTAATTATTCCAATATTAATAGCGTGTGTTATATGTAATTATTCCAAAAGACAATGATATTAACTTATTTCATAATGAACTGGTATGTTAAAATACATACTATTTTTTCGTCTGATTTGTTTATTTAATAGATTTGAACCTGAAAACGATTAATGTGTTTATTCGCGAAATAGTCGTACTAAATTACACTATGGATTTTGAATTCTCGTTAAATACACTTATCATTTTGCGTTTGGTGTATTAAATTCCAATGCACTTGCTTTTCAATAACTACAACTACGAAAAAAAGTTAACATGAACAACCTCGCCGGAGCCGCCATGCTAGGCTAGTCATTTGTTTTTTGTATTCCAGCATTGTAAACGATCTGTATCGTTGCAAGAAATTGTCCATAAAATGGGGTTTATGTCGCAGATTATGACGTACTAGCACGAATAATTGCGTCGTCACACTGCAAATCGCTGCGAGCGAGTCGAGGGAATGTGGCGGCAAAGTGCTCAGCCAATCACAGCTTTTCGATCAAACGCACGTGACGTCATAGTTACGACGTTTATGTTGCTAAATTACTTTGCTTCCTAAAGTGTTTCCAGAATTAACTTCCGTTCATTATAAATACAGGATATGTTTATTCAAAGCAATAAATAACTTATGAAATGTACAATGTTGTTTTACATGTTCGTACACATTTGAAAACTCACTTCTAAAGTCGCTCGTGTTCAAAACGTGTATACTTCTGCAATACAGCTTGCCACTAAAATATCCCTATCTTACGCCATAACCAATAACTAGAAACTTATTTATTTATTTTACGTCAAAAAACAGTTAAAAACTGCGTATGACGTGCTATGGGGAAAAGTGAATTGTGTGCACATTTTCAAAAATTCTGTGATCCCTACACTAAGTCATATACTACTTAAATTTTGAATTTTTGAAAGGGAGAAAAAAAAAGAAAAAAATAACTCCCATGTAATAAAATCTATTTTCAAGGATAAACAAGCAATAAATTTTGAATTTTGAAAGGGAGAAAAAACAAACAAACAAAAAAACTCCCATTAACTAAAAAAACTAAAACCATTAACGCAATTTCACCTATTATTTCTCTCATTTCCCAGTTCCTCAAAGAAATTTACACGCTGGTTCTGTCAAGACTACAAACAGGCAAAAACAATAGGGGAAAAAAGAAAAATAATCTACCTCCCAGACTCTGTGTCAGCTCTGACAGGACAGAAAGACCGGTGTTTTTCTGACTTTGTTTCCCTCTCTCTCTCTGTCCTTTAGAAAAACCATTCAAATGAAACTTAAAGAAGATAAAACTTTCTGCAACGTTTGTATAAAACATGGTATACACCATGTTCTGTACAAAACAGGTATACATTACTTCTACGATAGGGATAAGAATATTTTGGAGGTAAGAAAATCCCAAGAGGTGGGGTGGTGTCGGCGGAAAGGGAGTGACATTTACAAACAAAATTATTACGCAACCCGCAATGCATAAGCTACATGTAATGCGTAGTACTAAGCGAGCACAATGGGTAAAACGGGTAGGGATGGTTAACACATGATTATGACTATTCCAATCGTGAAATTAAAGCCAAAAATGTTTAACTATATACTGTGCTAGATTTGTTAAATTTTAGGTCCCGGAACGTGCCCTAAAGTATTTATTAATTTAATAAAAATAGTTGTATATTAATAATATAATTAAATAATTATTCCCTAGGTACAGGAACACCGTTCCGTCGCGTTCCGCCAGAAATCAAGCCCGGACTATACGTACAAAATGCCCCAATCAGAGCGGTGTATCACAAAAAGTTTATCGTCTTTTCAATCCGATTTTTCTGACCGCTTCTCTCTACTGGCCAATCATAAACAGCGACTCCATCTTAGGAGGAGGCGCTATACATCGATTGCTATGTGGATGTCCAATAAACCGAGTATGTAGTATAACCTAACCTCTTTGATTTTATCATAGCTTAAAGTTATTTTCAATGCAACTCTGTAGGACAATTTCACTCGTGGAGTAGACTTATTAAATACCACTCGTGCTTTGGAAATTCTCAAATTCGCGAGTCGGGAATTTATCGACAATTTCGAAAGCACTCGTCGTATTACCTATGATAAACTAGCGTACCCGTGCGAGAACTCTCGCATGTTAAACCCCACCCTCTTCCCTATTTTTCCATTTCCATGTTAAGCTTATAAAATAAATTTTTCTTCAAGACCCTCGTATCCTCCGTCATTTGTTTTGTACGTCTCCTTGTAATTGATAGCAATACAATACACCCTCGTCAATACAAACTTCTTATTTAATGTTATTACCGATCCGAGGGGCACACCAGTGTAATTTAATCGAGTAGAGAGTATCAAGTAATAGTTTAATTTCACTTGTAGTTGCAGATTCCACAGACTGAACAGGAGGGTGCAGGAGTTGCAGATTCCACAGACTGAATCGAGAAGCGTCGAACTAGCAAAAATGTAATAGAATATTCAAAAATATCTCATCCTGTAGATTACCAGTGAGGGACGTTTCTTTGAGGCCTTTGGCCTCAAAAGTGTAGTTTTTAAGGTCCTAGAACTCTTCGTTTAGGAGTTATTCTCGATGTAGATAAAAAAATTGCGGTCGAGTTGGGCGGGTTGCATTTGATATGAATATTTAGATGCTTAAAAAAAATAAAAAAAACCTTCATATTTTTAAAGTCAACGTGCACTTCGTCACGTCTCCGTGAAATTCTCTTTCTTTAGAGACCTCGTTTACAAAGATTTGTTGTATGTAAGAGCCGCATAAGGTATGTATTCTATGAAAATAATATAGGAGACGATAATTACTAAGGGAACGCCAGATATTAAGCAGTCAACTCATAAAATATAAGTAAATGGAGAAAACGTACTTAAGACGGAGAGTGGTGTGGATAAGGCACGATTTTTGAAATTTCAGTAGTAGCCTGTCAATATTTTAGTTTTCGAAAATGGGTGAATAAAGCCCTTGGTAGGAAACGCTTCGAAGCATACTACTTTAGAGTTATGTGAAGTTCACATTAGCCAACTGCAGTTAGCATTAGCCACACTAGCCTAGTGACTGGGCTAAGTGCAGAACATTACAGTATCGATAAATATCATATATGTGGTAAACAGAAATCAGACTGCCGGTGAGAAGGGGCTGAGGCTGGTGAGAGACAAGGTTGAGTATTTTGTTGCAAATGGCCAGACAATGAACTTACGGTTGCATGACATTTATATGTACCTACAAATTTTGAAACTAGCATTTTATTGTTGTGTTTTATAGCTGTAGGTCGCTTAGTGTTACGTTTAGAAAAATAAATTTTTATGCAAAAATAGGATATTTTATCCTCTGTAAAGTTGGATGTTTTTATTTATCAGAATCGTCTGTTAAACTGCCCTGCTCGTCTCGCCCACTATGCCCACTCTGAGCATTACACGTATGTACAATGCGGGTTGCATAATTTTGTTGAAAAAAACACTCCCTTCCTACCCTACCTCTATCCTCAGTATTCTTTTCTCCGTTGCAGAAATGAATACTGAGGATACTGTATACCAGGTTTATGAAACGCAATTGTTCGCACGATGAGGATATAAGCTGGAACCGAACACAGAACCATACACATTAAATTAATTGTATACGTACTAAGATTTTCGCCAACGTGTGTATTTCTGAGGCATGTTTACGACAGTGAGATTAATTGTACTACATTAAATAATATTTATATTAATAATAATTTAATTATAATATCATCTACATGCGTTTTTTTGCACATATTATGGAGAAGTGAAATAATTTTAAAAAATGTAGGACAGTAATTAATTTAAAAACAAAAATGTTTTATACAAAATTTGTAGTAAATTTTATCCTCTTTAAATTTGATTGGAATGATTTTTCTGCAGAACTTAAAGTTAGAGTTATAGAGAAAATCCCGAAAAAAAGTCCGAAATATTTAAATTTATCGGGCAGCTTGCCGAACTTGCAAGCTTTCGACATTCCGAGCCTTACAATCTTTTAACTAATACCTAAGCTATGACTAAGGAAGGATTTTAATGAAATGTCATTTTTCTTTTCACGTTAGAACAATGCCTTTTTCGTAGAGATTAATTTTGTATTATGACAAAAGTTAATTACGCATTTTTGAATGTCTTTTGCATTTTTCGTAATTTCGACTACACTTGGGTTTTTTAAACGAGGCATCTGAGGGTAGTATCTCCAAGAGGGAATATGTCACGGCTTTTCGCATCTTTCTCGTCCGTGCTGCTAGAGTCGCTTGATCTGCAGCACTGCTTGATACGGTCGCGATCATGCGACATCTTGCGACAGGACCGAGAAAGACACAAAAAGTCGTGCCGATTTCCATCTTGGAGATACTACCCACAGATGCCACGTTAGAAAAAAACAGTATGTCTTTTTTTACCTTTTCCTTAAATTTTAAAGCATTTTGTGTTGATTTATTCGATTATAACATCATTTTAATGGTACTTCAAATAATATTTACGAGATGCAACAAACAATGTTCTCCACAGAATTCCTGAATAGTCTAGTTGCTATCTTCGGTCAGAAATTGTAATGTCAGCCGATGTATGTAATCTTAGTTTCATGTGAAGCCCATCAGCGCCATTGTCGGTTCGGCTGATTTTGCGATAACTAAAGACAGGTTTTGTGGTAAACAGTCCAAACCAAAAGTTTGCGAGCTGAGTTCACTTGGAACGAAAGGAAGAATTTGATTCATGCTGACTTCACATTGCATGCTAACTTCACTTGATTTCATCAATAACGTATCCAACATTGAGTTGTTTATCTGAACTGATTTTGGCAAAATTTGTTATATGTCATTTTCCTTTGCTTTTAAGACATTTAAAAACATTAAAAGCATTTTATCGATCGTTTTTGGCTATGTTTTAGGTCATTAAAATCCGCCCCCTAGTTATGATCTTTTCTCAGGTAACCCCCGTTTTCTCCAGTACTTGCCGTCTGGATGAATACCCAGGAACTAAAAAAAAAAAAAAAAAAAAAAAAAAAAAAAAAAAAAAAAAAAAAAAAAAAAAAAAAAAACGAAAAAAGAAAAACAACAAAAAACAAAACAAAAAAAAAAACAAAAAACCAAACGAAAGTGTCGATTTGACTGAAAAATGCAAATGTTTGACTGCCATTCGGCCAAATCTCATACTAGCTGACCTGACATACATTTCTGATTGAAATGTCGTAGTTTGTGCGCGTCCGCTAAAGACACAACCGTCGACATGCTAAGATGTCACCCACAATTAGCTGTTCATGTGTTGCGTTGTGGAACAGCAAGATTTTTATATACTATTTGGTGTGTAAAGAACTGCTATACTGTGTATATACAATACTGCATTATTGCAGTATTCGTGGAGACAGTTTTTGTCAAAATATTTAATTTTTATAGTGCAATACGAGAGTATTTTATTTGTTCTTGTTGAGCAGTGTGCATGGAAACCATTTTGTGTGGTTCTGTTGAGCAGCATTTGTGCTGCTGCAGGTAGGGATGGTAAAAACATCGATATTTCCCATCAGAAACATCGATATATTAACATCATTTTTTTTACAAATCGATATTTTTCTCGAATCATCGATGTACAAAAAACGTGTGTGTTATCTTTTTCGATGAATTTGTACGTGGTGATATCGTTAAACTGCATTTTGAACCTTGTCTGTACAGAATATTGATTAGTAAATTCAGGAGACCGAGCTTTAAGGCAGGATATACTTTAAACCAATATTTATGTACTATTAGGTACTGAAATAATCTGAATATACTCAAACAAACTCGGTCGAGGAACCTGAAAAGCAAATATCTTTCTATCTTGCTACTTCATTGCTAGAATTGGCCCAATGAAAAATCATATATTCATTTCACAAAAACATGGAAATTTATTAAACAATTTAAAACAATTTTAGTATTGTATAACTTTACCCAATATCAAATTAAACGTTTGTCATGACCGTTCCAACCTTATGTCTTCGCGCGCTTTTGGACCATCTTTATCCATTTTCGACGCCGCCGTCCTCAGGTCCAGACACCATCTTCTCTCTTCTTCTCTCGGAAGCACACTTCAATCACAGTTCATCAGATCAATAAACTATTTGCTGCTAACATTCCAGTCCAATCACTGACAACTTCGCCCAAGCCCTCAATGTCCCTCCAACTCGTTCACATGAAATATTTTAAGCTCCACTGTCACACTTAGAGTTCCAATTTTGATGTTCTCTCAATATCCATTCCCTAGTAGATGCTTACAAGTCCCCAAAGAAAAAACTCCTAACATTAATTGGAGCACGATCCGTTCATGAGCACGGCATCAGTCAGAATGAATGTCTCTCGTATTCTTTCAGCCCTGCAAAGCTCGGTTCATAATTTCGATTGTTTATTTGCAGATAACATTTGATGTACTTTCGTACCTAGCCAATCTCTAAATTTCTTGCAAAACGAACTAGCCGTCTTCACGACTGTCACTGCATGAATATGTTGACCTTGACGGCTCGCTTACCGTTGCTATGCTAGCTTATTCACATAATTTATCCCCTTTAATTGACGCTATTTATAATAAATGTTGTACAATATTCAGTGACATATTGGTATGTCACAATACTGGACGTTTTTCTTCGACGATTTATGAATGAAAAGGAATAAATGTAATAATAGCAAAACATGATGTCTCTTATTTTGTATTTTCTTCTTTGCATACGATAAACATGATTAAAGTGTCACTTATACATAACCAAACAATAAAATATACCAGTGTTTCATTTAAGTATTCTATTTAAACATTGGGAAACAACTATTCAAGCAATGGGGAAAACCCATGATAGAAAGAGATGGGTGGGCTCTTGCGCATCGTAGCCAACTTCAGCTAATAAGCTTCAGGAACAGTTTACATCACAATATGAGCGTGGATTTTTAATGCCAAAATTATTTTCTTGTAACGAGTCTGAACAGCTGTCGCGGCGGAGGGATACTTCTCTGAAATACATGTGATGTTCACTTGTTTTCGCGAACTGTCACTTTGGCTCATCCTCAGGAAAATCCTTGTTCTAAACGCGGTGTGGCGTTGGCGTTGCAGCCAGGACCTGCGCAACATGTGCCGCGAGCTGAACCTGGAGCACTCGCTGGAGGAGCTGATGCGGGAGCTGGGCGCCGACGAGCTGGGCCGCGTGTCCTTCGAGGAGTTCCTGCGCTGCCGCCTGGCGCTGCGCCCGGAGGTAGAGGCTGCTCCGGGCCCCGCCCCCGCCCCCGGCGCCCGCCTGCCCGCCGCCGCGACGCGCCACCAGCCCTCGCCGCCGCCCCTGGAGCCGCCGCCGCTGGCGCCGCCCGCCGCCCCCGCGCCGCCGCCGCCCCACCAGCAGCAGCTGCAGCTGCAGAGGCACCGCGCCACGCCCGAGTACCTGCCCACGGGCAGCGACCACAGCCTGGGTGAGGGGCATCTATCGAGTGCCTTGGGCAGATCGGTTTATTTCAACCAAGTTGTACAGCCAACTCCGGTTATAGTGAACGTCTGGGGACTAACATGTTTGGTTCACTATATCCGATATCAAAATTTAATTAAATTTCTCCAAAATGATTAATTTTATTAATATTGAGATACAACTAATTTCATTAACAGAAGGAACTGAAAATTCAATATCTTTATTTGTACCTAAAAAAATAATTATTTTCAGTTGTTTGCTTCGTACATTTTTTATTAGTGATTTCTCTAGATCCTTGTCCAGAGTTCGTGCTCTCTTCATACTTGATTCTGCATTGTCTTCTGTCTGAAAGTATCGTAATGCAGTCTTGACACCTTTCAAAGCCGCTTGCACTGTTCGAATACTATCCAACTCTTCGATGTCCCTTTTAATCGCCCAATAGCATACGATATCCAATTAATTTCCGGAACTCCATTACAGTCAACTCCGGTTATAGAGAACTTCTGGGGAGTAACATATTTGGTTCTTTATATCCGATGATATAAAAATTAAATGGAATTTTTTCCAAAATGATTAATTTTATTAATATAGAGATACAACTAATTCCATTGTATACCACACGAACTGAAAATTTTAAGATCTTTATTTGTACTTGTTAAATCAATTATTTTCAGTTGCTTGCTTCGTACATTTTTATTTATTTTATTGATTTATTTACATATAAACAGCCATAGTCATTTATATATATATCAAACAGATAATCGTGTGGTATGAGAAGCTCGTTCATAACGCATAATATGAGCTTACGCCATTCATATAAATGCATAGTATTTCGTATGAAATATGTCGATATTACATGGATTCCATAATGAATTTTTCGTTAGTAATTTCTCTAGATCCTTCTCCAGAGTTCGTGCTCTCTTCATACTTGATTCTGCGTTGTCCTCTGTCAGCAAGTATCGTAATGCAGTCTTGACACCTTTCAAAGCCGCTTGCACTTTTTGAATACTATCCAACTCTCCAAAGGTCCTTTTAATCGGCTAATAACATACGATATCCAATGAATTTCCAGAACTTACTTCCTACGTTCACTATAGCCGAGGTTGTGGTTCACTATAACCGCATCTTCTTACGTTTATTTGTAACGTAAGTGAAACGGGACCAGTGACTAGTTCACTATAACTGAGGTTTCACTATATCCGAGTTCACTATAACCGGAGTCGACTGTACTTCGATTTAATCATAGTGTCCTTTGACAGTTCATCAGCTGTTACGGTATCACCCATTTGGAAGCTTGAACCTCACCATACTGACGTCACTGTAGTTAGACGTTTAAGCCCCCGATTGGATGACGCCGAAACAGCTGATGAACTGTCGAAGTATCTATAAATAAATCGAAGTATAATGCCTGGGCGTTCGAAGATCACCTGGTGATCATTGTTGTAGTCAATTTCATCAGCGTCGTTCTCGTCACCATCTTTCTCCTCGTTCTTCAAAGTAGTACCTGCTCACGTTTCTTATTTCTTCTTTCTATTTTTTCCTTCTTCCCCTGCTTCTTGTATCTGTTTTCTCTTGTATTTGCATTTTATCTACCTTTGTATAGTGCCTACTATTTTACCCGTACATCGAGAATACTACCATAGAGTAAAGAATTATTCCTCTTTAGTCTATAGTACTACAATGATCGCAATACCCGGAAAACTTGCCAATAAATATTGCATAATGCGTCACGCTGACTTCCGAGTATTACCGAAGGGGCAATTGTATACTATGCTCCTTCGGGGAAGGACGATATCCGGCGACAAGCTCGACGAATGTCTTCCGAAAACAATTGCGCAATGAGCAGTGACAAGCATAATGAGTTGCGCGCCCGGCGACTTCGAAACGCATGACTTCTTTACCAGAACGGCGGCGCCGAACGCGACATAAGAAGCCCGATTCGCGCGACGCAACGAAGGACACGCGGGTTACGAACCGGAAGTCCGAAGGTCGCGAAGTAACACATCCCGAGGCCCCCTTTATTGTTGATCCAAGTGGTATACATTTACTGCCGCCAACACATACGCGAAAGCACGTTATCCCCACGTTACCCGACCGGGAGCGGCAGCTCAGTGCATCAACTGATGTCACTGCAGTGCCTCTGACCGGGAGGTTACTAGGTTCGAGTTCTAATGGCGGCAGGATTGTCGACACTAGCTCTTCAGCCAGGTCGAATTCAGTCGCTGTCTGGAGGAGAATTCTAGAGGCCGGCTGCTCTGATTGGTAGTTTTCCGTGGTTTCTCCGATCAACACCAGGCGAATGCCGGAGCAGTACCCTACCAAACGGGCCACGGACCGCGCGCGATCTGTCCTTCCTCTTCCTTGTCCTATCCTCTCCCTTACACACACACTTACACTAACATGCACTACACTACTACATATTCCGGGAGACCGGTCGGGAGCTTAGAGCTTGTCCCGGCTGGGGCGGTGCCCCGCTGGTGGGAGAGTCCTGGTTAGGGGGAAACCCCACTAGCCGACGGTAGGTCGGCGCCGGATCTCGCCATCCAGCGGGGGAAGATCACCGCCATCTCCTGAGAAAAAAAACATGCTCTACACTTACGGGACTAATGACCAAAGCAGTTGAAGGAAACACGAAAAAATCAATCAATCAATCCACGTTACCCGCACGTCGTCTGGCGGAGTCACTTTCAGAAGATTTCGATTCTGGTTAGGTAGAATTAAATTAGTGTATGGAGGAGAATTCTAGTGGCCGGTTGCTCTGATCGGTAGTTTTCGTGGTTTTTCCAATCAGTGTCAGGCGAATGCCGGAGCGGTACTCTAACAAACGAGCTACGGCCCACTTGCGATCTTCCTTTCTTCCTTTCCTCTCCCTACACGTACATGAACTACACCACCAGTCGGGAGCCATTCGGGAGCTTAGGACTTGTCCCGACGGGGGCAATAACACCTCTGGGAGAAATACCTGGAGTTGGGTCAATCAATCAATCAATCAATCGCATTGTCAATCATTCAATCCATCATAAAGGAAGTGCTTTAGTAAAGTGGCAACAAACTAATATCCTGGTGATCGTTGTCTTAGTACAGTCCTTGTAAAGTTCATGAATGCTGCATCAGTTACATCAGTCACGAGTAATAAAACTGTTGTAAAGCAATCATCATTAAAATCAACTTTGGCATCTCTATATATGGTGCATAAGATTCTCCTTTCCATGTGCTGACACAGTGATATGCCCTGTATAATTCTTACTTAATTTTCTTCGCAGAAGGACAATATCCAGTGACCAGTTCGATGAATATCTTCTGAAAACAATTGCGCAGTGAGCAGTGACAAGTATAATGAGGCAATGTACAAACAAAGTCTTTACAGAAGACAGTACATTGCCTCCCCCATTTTGAGGGGGGGGGGGGATTGGAGTGGTAAATTATGTAGAATTTTAAATAGTGAGATAATTCTTAGAAGTTCTTGTCAATCTCCATGGTAGGCTAGCTATTTATGAAATTTTTATAACATTAAATTATTAAAATTTATCTTCCAATTTAACCATGGGTACAACACACAACTACACTCCTTACCTGTTGCATGTGGATGTGTGATCTATACAGAATCAAGATTCTTGGAAGTTCTATTGATTGAAATCAATTATTAGATTTATGGCAACTACTAAAAATTATCAATCTTTTTCAACAATAATAATTTAATATTTATTCCTGTATATATTACAGTTGTTTTCTTCTCTTGAGAATTACTTTTCACTTTGAAACATTAAAAACATTGTACGGGTTTGACTAAGTTCAGAAGCTTAAGTTAGTAATCTTGATCGCTGACTTTTCAGCTGACTAGCAAAATGTTGTTTATGGCATCCTTGTCTATCGTATTCTTGCATCCTTTCCTAAATTAAAAAAATATTCCAGAATGTCCTCAATGATTTCTATTTATAGAACTTAATATTCCCACCAATTTAATATGTGGTTGCGACTTTTCCTATCCGTGTTTTGTGTGAAACACTTACTCGCGACTGACTATATTCATCTACTTATTGGAAAATTCTTCCATCTACGGAACTACCCTGTGTATATTTCCTCAAAACATGGAGTCCATTTCATTCAAACTCGTGACAATTGCATTAATAAAATTCCCAATTACAATTTAACATTACAATTTACTCAAGACCAAGCCTCAAACTTCAAACTAAACAGATTCCCAGTTCACTATCATTTACCTAATACCAGCCTATACTGAAAATCTGATCGCACCTCACCGACCGTTTACGCGTGCTCCCTACAAAATTTTTCTAAAGAATGAATCCATGCGTCTTTTCTAAAGATCACGACTATCCAATGCCCTCTTCACACCTGCAAATAATGTGTTCAGGGCCATGACCATTTCCCTAACGTTATGACCCCAAGCATGGAATATCAAACTTTTTTGATCCGTTGTCCAAACAACACATATTCCTTGACTTCCCAATCTGAAAACTATTCCATATGCCAATGCTAGATGCTGATTTTATTATTAAAAACTAATTCCAAGGTTCTTGGTTTATCACAATAGGTGCGGCGTCTGCTGGAAAGCATGAGAGCTGGGAGTTTGATTCTGGTGCTCGGGACCTGAGTCCTGAACCCCATGCCTTGCAGAAGATTGTGGAGGCTGCAGGAAGCTCTCTGGGAGCTGGGTCCTCTAGCGGCATGTTTGAACTTGCAAACAAGGTAAATTGAAGATTCAGAGTGTATTGGACGAGAAGAGCATTCATATAATAGGAAAAAGACGCTAGTGGTTGCTCATTATCTCACTAGTGGCCACTTCAAACAAAAAAATAAGACTTGGTGACGTCCCATTTGCTTCAAACTTGCACAAAGTGGAGCTTAAGGGGTAAACTAATGTAATAAATTTGAGTGAGAAGTATAATAACATGTTTTTGTTTTGCAGTCCAATTTTGGTATCTGTTACCCTGCATTTTACATGCTCTCACCTCCTCATACGAGATAGTATTTTGATTTCTTATATTATCTATCCAAGGTTGAAGTGACTCATAATGTTTTCTTTGCAGCTTCATCTTGCTGCTCTAACATCTTTAAAGGGAGAAATTTTGGATCTATCAAATCGGCTGCATTCTGTAACTCAGGAAAGAGATTTGCTAGAAGAACGACTCACCAAAGCCCAGGTAAGGATGTTCAAATTCTCTTTATTTCCTGCCCAGTGGCAAAAGTTTTGTTTATAGTTGTGCAGATGTATCTTTGTTGAATATATCCAATTCCATTTTTCTTCTAATTACATTCCCATCTAATTTATGTAGTAATTGGAGATCATAATACCTCCAAATTTTTTCAACATTGCTCTTTAGCTTTTCTTATCTATTCATCCATTCAAATAAAGTCCTACATTAATGTAAAAATTGTTAAGGAAGCAATGAAAAACGTGTGCCTGCTCGCTTGCCTGTCTGCCATTTTAATTTTTGGGGGATTTTACTTAGAACCTCAACATTTACAAAATTTTCTCTAAAATGGCTCCAAATGTTTTGATTAAATTTGGTTGTCAGATAGCATAAAAGACACTTAAAATGGTGCAGGTCTCATTTTTGTTGAAATATCTAAATTTTTTAAAATTGCGGAAGTTGAAACATATTTGATGTTTTCCTGTAAGTACAATTTTGAAAATAGAGATTTTTTTCCTGAATGAAATTGTTTAAAGCCATCTTGAAATTAGGTCATGTATAATTTTTCGAAAATGAGTAGTTTGTGCATAATTTTGCATGAAAATTAAGTAATTTTTAAGCATTGTTTTCTCAAAAATCGAAATTTTTTCTTAAATTTCTTCCCTGAAACATGTGATGATGGTCTCATTTTTATGAACTCTAAGTATTTTCGAAAATTGCAAAAAAGTAACAAAAGTCCGATATTGATAATTTTTTTCTTAAATGAAATCTGTTCAAAAAATTAATTCTTTAAATAAGGGTATATACTATTTTTTTTATGTACAAGTATTTTTGAATAATTTGTACTTGAAGTTAAGGCAATTTATTAAAACATTTCTCAAAAAGCTTCCAAATTTTTTGTTTAAATTTTGTACTCAGATAGTGGAAATGAATTTCAAAAAATTGGTGCAGATCTTATGTACATTGCATTTTCTGAATTTTTGTAAAATGCGAAAGTTGGAAATAAAGTGAGAAAATATATGCTGTTGTAGCACTACTTTATTCTTCTTATTAAAGGAAGCTGAGGCTGAAAGAGTTTGTAAATTGTGTTATTTTTATTCAGGTTGAGAAACTTCGAGTTGCTGCTGAAGCTGATGAGCAGGTGGAAGTTCAAGCACAAAGATATGAAGAACGCATTAATGAACTTCATTCGGTTATTGCAGAGCTGCGCCGCAGTTTGGAACGACGAAGAGCTACTAGCTTACAAGAGGATGATGCAGTTTCAGGTTAGAACTGCACCAAATGTCAGAATTATTGTAGGTTTTTAATTTAAAAAATAACCACTGAACTGGGTTTATTGCAAAAAACTGAAAAAAAGTTCAGTTTTTCTTGAAATTGGATGAAATTAAAGAAAGGAAGACAAGAGTATGCCTTACATTTTTACTAAAAAAAAGTCATTAAGGGTAATTCTGAGGACATGTGAGTGCCAGCCTTTGCTGACACTTCAACCTGTTGAGAAAAGAATGAGTGAAAATGCCATGCTTGGATAGATTTGTTTTTGTTGCTGCAATGGCTGCTGCTATTACTACCACTACTTCTATTGTCATTTATAGTATATTAATAATATCAGAATGAATTAATGAATTAAAGATTAATAGAGGACAGATAGAGACACACTCTATGAATGAGGATGCAAATAATTAAATTATTCACTGTTCATTGACTTCTTGCAGGTTCAGTCATTTTATAAAATAATTTTTTATGTATCAACAAGCTCTTACTCAATGCAAGGTAAATATGTCTGTGAATTTGTTTATAATTTTTCTGTAGTATTTTGGCGTCAGTATACATTGCCACAAGACCTTCTGTGTTTGTTTTCCTAATTATTGAAGGTAAACACAGGAGGTCAATATGTCAACATTTTCACTTTTGTTGATAATGTGAACAGTATGTTATTTATGTCACGCTTTGCCATCATTGTG
This sequence comes from Teleogryllus occipitalis, assembly GCA_011170035.1. Classification (NCBI taxonomy): domain Eukaryota; kingdom Metazoa; phylum Arthropoda; class Insecta; order Orthoptera; family Gryllidae; genus Teleogryllus; species Teleogryllus occipitalis. Next base: position 34,851 of record BLKR01015091.1, on the reverse strand, counting down.
TAACAGTCAAACAATTGCAAATCGCGATATGTCTAACATGTTGGAAAAGGAAATGTGGCAGTAAATTTAGTAAAAAAGACAGTTCAAAGAAGGCAAACCCAGATCTGGTGTTGTAAGTATGCAATTGTATCAGTGAAATTGAGGAGGGCAAAATTATGCAAAGTAAATATGCAAGTGATCTAAATAATTCAAGTTTTCTGGAGCAATTTCGCAGAGTATTGCCAAAAGGGAAAAGAGTTGTGAAACACGGGCTTTCCAGTTTATTGTAAATACAATTTTATTTGAATAATAAATGTGAATGCAAACATGAGTGCAAATGTGATAGCAGACATGATGGCAAACTTTGTTGCAGTATACTGTGAGAATGAAAGAGCAGAAAGCTTTAAATGAATTTCTGCTCCTAGAAGAAAAACACTAAAAAAATAATAACTTACTACCTATTAATTTACAATACCTGTGAATGGATTCGAGAATCCTACAAGGGAAAGTGATGGTTGTACAAACCTGCAACCAAGCCAGAACTGCTCCTGATACTTTCACAATTATGAGATCAAAAAATTTTGTTTCTTGTTTTCACAGAAAATGCAGGTTTGCACAACACTGTCGGTTCTACTACAAATCTTACTGAGGCTGAACAACATCAAGTTGGCTGTTACAACGATGAGACTCAACATCCTCCTGGAGAGGTAGTTTTTTAACTGTTTTCTATTATTATAAGAGTTACACGTCCTGTGATTCTATTTTGGATTTGCTCTCAAATTTTTCTTACTTTGATTTCTTCCTGTCAGTTAGTAACTGGTAATTTTTACTTTTCATCAGAATTGTGAATTTACTGCCATTTTTCATTTACAGTCTGCAGCAATTGCTGACTCTTCAGAAAGATGTGAAGATCTGATACCTGGGATTGGGGATGCAGCTGATGTGGAGACCACTGCTGCCCAGGAAGCCTGCACGTTGACACCACCAGGTAGCTGTTGTGATGACAGTGCCCCCCTCGAAGAAGGAGATAGAGGAGACTACAGCAGAAAAAAGCACAGAGGCAGAGGATCCCCGGAAGTTCATCTTCACCACCACCACCTGCGAGAGAGATCTCTACCGTCAAATGTTGTCACCTGCAGCCTCGCTGAGGAGTTAGCCATGGCATGTGGATCTACTGCAAGTGGCCCAGACCATGGGCGGTCCCCCAGAAAGGTAAATTTCTATATTTACAATAACCTTATTTTAAGAATTTTCTCGATGATATTTTTACTTCATGATCATCACTTAGGAATTGATTCATGTGTAAAATGAATAAATGTCTCTGACTTCCAGACCATCCAACAATGGTCAGGAGGATCGAAAATGGATGGATGTAACATCCCCTTGCTTTTGGGAAATCCCAGACATTGAATCGAGGATTTACAAATGTTTTCAGAAGTAATTGCAGACACATGCTTGCTCATGTTTTGTACAGCCCATGTGTAACCCAATCAAAATCTGGCAAATATTTCTTACCGACCATTGTTTTATGCTGCTTTCTGCACCCCTCCAAGATCCCCTCCTCCCCCTCACTCAGGAATTCAGAAATTAGAACCTGTTCATGGAATGTCGTATGCTGAGACTTAACGGCAATACTCGTTTGGAATGTGATGCTGTTTGTGTTGAGGGACATGATCTCCCACCATTCCCCTATTTTATCACTGGCTATGCAGAACAACTGTTCAAATTTGCACTGGCTCCTTGAAAACATTGTACATACTAGGTACATTGTGTATACTATGTACATATTTTGTATGTATTATAAAACTGCTCTGTGGTGCAGATTAGTGTCCAATTACTTCTATAGAAGTAGAACATTAGTTCAGTCATCTGAATTCGTTTTATGATTTGATTGGTGAGTTTTGTATTGAAAATTTTGAAATTGAGTAATTTCAAACAAACATATTGTTTATTTTACTTTTTTTTCCTCCCTGGTTTCCCTCTAGGTTTGAAAAAATTTGTTCATGTATAAAAATAAGTAAACAGTTAATATATCTGACTGTTTATACCCAAATTCGGAGGTTCAAACCGGTTTAAGTAAAGCCGGCTGTTCCATGTTATAGATTTACTGCATGTAAAAGATCCTCAAGACTAAAAGGAGCTTCTGAGCTTAACTCAAAATCACCTATTTCTTCACCCGCATGATGCTTCCTTTCTACACTAGATTGTGCAAGGAGCATAGATAAATTTGCGTGGTCAGACTGAAGAGCAGGCCTGATTGCCTGAGTCTTGCCACATAAAATAAGGCATAATTAAATTTAATTGAATTTTAAACTTTCAGGGAGAAACTGTTTCGCGGATAGAATCACCTGATTGCTGTAGTGGTCCTCGTTGTGCATCTGCTGGTAGCCTTGCTGTAGTTCCACGTGATGACATGCCAGTGTGCAAGGTTGCAGAGAGGGTAACATTGAGGCGAATGGATCCTCAGATCACAGGATCACAGCTGGCATCTCTTGGGGTGAGTGCTTGTATTTTATCAAGTGATAAAGGCTTTTTACTTGTTTTCCAGAATGTGTAGTTTCAGGAATTCATGTATAATTCAAATTTTCTTTTGTATTCTCTCTTACTCGTGAGTACAGAATTATCCATCCATTAGCCACCCTGGCTTACTGAGGTTGCTAAGGCAGAACAGTTGTGGCTTCCGTCGTTTAAAAAGTTGTGAATTTAAATCCTGCCATGGGCATGGAAGTATTTGTTTGTATTTGCTTGTTAGCCCATATGTGACCATCACCCTTACCTCTTTACTCTAGTAGATGTAGTGATGTCATGAGTAGACCTCGGATTTTAGGACAAATGTCTACTTAGTTCCTTTAGGAGGTTGTGGAAAATAATTGCATATGTTTATGAATCATGAAAAATTAGACCTACCGAAAGCATCTAATAGTGCCTAAAATACCCTATATTGGCAGTTGATACTTATTTTAATGTTTTTTTGCCCAAATCTTTTGGGGGAAAAAGAAGACCAAATCGACTAGAAACCTTATAGAGAATGTTGTTTTAAAAGATAACGATAAAGATGTGAATGATCTGACAACAATGGCTATTTTCTTTAACCAAGTTTTGGGAGTTTTGATAATTGCTGCCAATCTCACAAGGAGACTTCAGCCACAGAATTTGACATCAGATGTTTTCCCAAAAATTTTAGAGCCGATGTTCGTTTCTGAAACTTCTTCCTATAAAATTCTCAAAATAACTGGTGAACCAAAAGATAAATATTCGACCGGTTTTGATGAATTTCCTGATTATTTGTTAAAGGCTTGTGCATCTGCCATTATACATCCATTAACTCAGATATTTAATGCATTCTTATGGACTGGGATTTTTCCAGATATTTTAAATACAGCTAAGATTAAGCCACTCTTCAAAAAAGACAACAAAAACAAAATTTAAAATTATCAGCCAATTTCTCTTTTGTCAGTTTTTTAAAAAATATTTGAGAATTTTTTATGAATGAATGGAATCCTTTCTCAGTAAACATGATGCGTTTCCAGATTGCTAACATGGATTTCGAAAATCAAAATCTATGGAGGCAGCCTATTTTTTTTTCTTAAAGATGTTGCCTCATCCATGGATCGAAACGAAGCCCTTTTTGGAATATTTTTAGATCTTTCAAAAGCTTTTGACATCATTGATCATCCCGTTTTGCTTTCAAAATTACCTTCCTAGGGAATCCATGGTATTGCTCTAGATTGGTTATGTACACATACCATAAACAACAATTTCAAAGAGTAGAAATGGCTGACTGGAATGATGGATCAATATGTACACACCTCTCCAATTCTTTGCCAATTGCATGTGGAGTCTCACAGGGATCGAATTTTTGCCATATTTTCTTCCTACTACATATAAACGATATGCCCTCGATGATTAAAAACAGAAGAACAGCTCTCTTTGCATATGATACGAATATTCTTTGCAATAAAGAATCCATCAATAGTTCAATATCAGATGTTTCAAATTGGTTCCATAATAACAAATTAATAGTAAATGATGAGAAAACGATTTCAATGCAGTTTTCCATTTCAAATAAACAATTCTGTACGCCATTGAAAATGAACGGTGTGCCATTGATTGATATTAAGGTAACAACATTTTTTGGTCACAATTCAGTCAGACCTTAAATGGAACATCCATTTAAATGAATTGAACACAAAATTAAGTTCATTATACTATGCTTTCAGAATTCATTCAAATTCAGTCAGCCGTCACACTGCTCGTTGTGTATATTTCGCGAATGTTCATTCCTGCCTGAGATATGGCATAATGTTCTGGAGAAATACATCTTATAGCTCCCACACTTTTTGATTACAAAAAAGAATTGTACGAATAACAAGCAAATCCCATCCATGTTTTTCTTACAAGCCTCTCTTTATTAATCAAGGTATTGTTCAAAATACCTTTTAAATACATTTTTAATCAATTGATTAACAAATTGCTTTGCCTCTTGATTTACGAATCAGTGTTTTTTGTCAAAAACGACTTACTTAAGAGTGGAAATATATTTTCAGCAAAAGCCGATGTCTCAAACTATAACACTCAACATAGTAATCATATTCATCAGGTGACAGTATGAACAGCTCATTACAAAAAAATCACATACAATACATGTATATTATTTTACAACACTTTGCCAGATGACATTAAATGATTAAATTCAATACAAAAGTCCCAAGTAAAACATTTTCTGCAACATAACTGTTTCTATACAATTAGATACTATATGGAGCATCAAAAAGAAGAGTAATATTAATTTTGACAATGATATTTAATATATCATTTACAATTTGGACTGTATAATTCTAAAGAACCTGTAACAAGTATTGTACCTCAGCTTCTGAGTCAATAATCCGATCTCGGTATCTCGACCAGGTTTCTCATCCAGTTACCCTGCTCATTGAGCAAATGCTGAGATGGTCCCTTGTTTTGCTTCTGGACATAAATGTAACTTCATTATTTGTGGATGTCTTCTAGAATTCAGTGGGAAATAGTATAGTTATTCCAATTATTGTTCTCCATGCCGTGGCAAGAAGTGTTATACCTTGACGAAGGATGTGAGGGATAAGAACCAAAATCTATTGCTAATTTACCCTTGAAAATAGATTTTATTACATCAGAGTGAATATTTTGTTAACAATCCTTGCAAAAAACACTCATTTCTTTCTATATTCAAAATTCAAGTAGTATATGGCTTACGTAGGGATCACAGAATAATGAAAATGTGCACAAAATTCACTTCACAGTTTTTAACTGCTTTTGACATAAATAAATCTGCCTAAAACAAGTAATGTTAATCAATTATTATATTTTAATCACTTGTTTTTAAAATTTGTTTTACTGGAATTCAAATACTTTCCCAAATTCCCATAACGGGAATATTCTGTAAAGGAATATTCAGTCTGTTGACTGAAATCTCTCACTCAACACACCAAACAGAAGGAGCTCTGTAAATCAATATAAAGAGGATGTTTCATACTCGTCTCTCTGATCAGTATGAACTTCTTAGGCAGTTCCACGCGTTTCCGATGCAGCTGCACCTTTGGACAAATTGAGAATGAAAAAGGTGAAAGTATGAGTGAAATGAAAGTGAATAAAATATAATGCTTGTAGGTACTCTCATAAATGTAAAAATTCTTGACTTCCCCGAAAAATTAAAAGGGCTTAATTTAATCCTTTTGTGATCAGTTTCAGATGCCAGAAACATGTTTTCTCATCTAATGTTTTTTAAATGCCTGGTTTAAGCATTTTGTAACCTATGTTAAAGTGTTACAATATTTTGTAACCTGTGTTGCTATGTCACAACCGAAGTGCTTAGAACATCTCTTTTCTTGCCTATTAGTGTCTAATCTCATTTTGTTACCTATTTTAGGTGCCTTAATCATCTTTTTTTGTGCCTAAAATTCCGAAATTGAATCTTGAGCCTATTGGCAGGAACCACTGGTTGGGTAAAGGAACATAAGTGATAGGTAAATACTTGACTGTCCTGAAATGCATTTCACTGTGGAAAAGGTTGCAGAAAGGTGACGGAAACATTGGCACCTTTACGTAGGACATGATGTTTCTCGGACAGTCAAGTAGTTTATGATCCTCTCCGCAGAAGTTTATGTTCTTGTAAGTAGTAGGTATCCCGTTGTGGGCGCCTTACAGTGTTCTCACTAGGTTATGTGTCGGGAGGATGTAGAAACTCATCCCAGAAATGTAAATTGAAGATCTTTTGGGTACGAGGAGACACCCTTCTAATTGATTGATTTTTTTGTGTTTCTGGGTGCGTCAGTTGCTTTTATCATTAGTCCCATGTAAGTGTAGAACATGTTTTTTCTTGGAGGATGACGGTGATCTTCCCCCCTGGGATGGCGAAATCTGGCACTGATCTACCGTCGGGTTTCCCCCTGACCAGGACTCTCCCACCAACGAGGCACCGCCCCAGCCGTGACAAGCTCTAATCCCCAGCCGTGACAATCGGTCTCCTGGAATATGTGGTGGTGTAGTGAATGTTAGTGTAAATGTGTGTGTGTGTAAGGGGAGAGGATAAGGAAGAGGAAAGAAAGATCGCACGCAGTCCATGGCCCGTTTGTTAGGGTACTGTTCCAGCATTCGCCTGAGGTTGATCGGAGAAACCACGGAAAACTACCGATCAGAGCAGCCGGCCGCTAGAATTCTCCTCCAGACAGAGACTGAACTCGACCTAGCTGAAAAGCTAGTGTCGAAAATCCTGCCACCGTGGGGAGTGGGAACCATTATCATTTTCACATACATTGGAGTATATATTGATTGCATTACTATTTGTATAGCAAACCCAAAATGAGTTTCATTTTATCTTTGTCATTAACAGACATGAATTCCTGTGCTGTAGGTGAGCCATACTCCAGTAGCAGAGAGCTTGGTGAGCGAGCTTCGAGCAGCTGACGCTGCGGAACTTGCTCGTGGAGGGGAGTTAGCTGCTCGCCATGAAGTAGAGAGAGAACAACTGTCAGCTCGTCTAGAACATGCCCGAGCTCAAAATCGAGTGCTGGCACTTGCTCTTGAGGAGAGCAGAGCGCAAAATGAGCGCCTTATTTTGCTGGTTGGAAAATACGAGTCCAACGCTACTGCTCTTCGGTGAGTTTTTGGACGGTTAATTGATTGATTTTATCGTATTTCCGGGCGCGTCAACTACTTCGGTCATTAGTCCCATTAGTGTAGTGCATGTTTTTTCTCGGGAGATGGCGGTGATCTTCCCCCGCTGGATGGCGAGATCCGGCGCCGACCTACCGTCGGCTAGTGGGGCTTCCCCCTAACCTGGACTCTCCCACCAGCGGGGCACCGCCCCAGCCGGGACAAGCTCTAAGCTCCCGACCGGTCTCCCGAAATATGTGGTAGTGTAGTGCATGTTAGTGTAAGTGCGTGTGTAAGGGGAGAGGATAGGACAAGGAAGAGGAAGGACAGATCGCGCGTGGTCCGTGGCCCGTTTGGTAGGGTACTGCTCCGGCATTCACCTGGGGTTGATCGGAGAAACCACGGAAAACTACCAATCAGAGCAGCTGGCCGCTAGAATTCTCCTCCAGACAGCAGCTGAATTGGACCTAGCTGGAAAGCTAGTGTCGAAAATCCTGCCGCCGTCAGGACTCGAACCTAGGACCTCCCGGTTAGAGGCGCTGCAGTGACATCAGTTGATGCACTGAGCTACCGCTACCGGTATTTTTGGAGGGCATCTTAACATGTTTTCATGTATGTTGTTGGTCAGATACGTGAAGACTCATAATATACGAGTGTCTTTCAGAGTGGCAAAAGTGTTTGATGCATAAAATTTATTTTACAGATTGTATACAGTCTTGTTTCAGGACAATATTTGTTGTCCTGAACTGAGATGGTATTCAAACTATAACAAATCTCTTTGAGAAAGAAATAGATTGCCACTTGACACCGCTGTAAAATGAATTTGTTTCACTTCTATAAAGAAGGTAGATAGATGCAGGATGAACATTGAATTGAGTAACAATTCAACAACATAAAGTTAACATAAAGTTGACAAAAGTAACAGCAAACCAGATTTTGTCATTCAGGCATGTCATTTAACAGTATTTTGTATTAATGCAGTTGTTGACATAATATTTTGAGTTAATATAGTTGACTTAACAGTGATCATTATACTATGTTTGCAGGTTGGCATTAGGCTATAGTGATCGCGCTATTGAGGCATATGATGTTCTGGTTGCGCTTCTTGAAAGTGAACTGGGGCTCCTTCTCGCCTCTTGCAGATCTCTTGGCCTTGCGTCTTTTGGTCTCCATGCAGCAGGTGAGGGTCTTTGAGGCTGTGCCTCCTTATTTTATTTTTGATGGCTATGAAAGAAAATGTTTGTTTCAAAGTACAAATTATTTGAAAAAATTAATGTATGCAATGGTGTTAATTTTTTCCCTGGTGCTGTGTAGGTTCTAAAATGTTGTTTGCTTCACAGCCATGTAGTATTTGTCCTTTGATCTATCTGCTGCCTTATTCTCTTTTGTCTGTACTTCATAGTTGGTCTTCACATCGTATCATGATTTCAAGTAATATTATGACATGCATAAGGAACATGTAAGAATATATCAAATGGTAAATGTTTTAAATGTATTTTCAATTTTGCCATTTATAATTTATCAATTGATTTGTCGTGTATTTGTTTGAACTGATGACAAGAATCATCATATTAGGGTTACAAGAAGAGTGAAACCAGGGTGACAAAAGTTTCAGGTAGCAAAATTGTATCTATTGTTTTCTTTGCAGTAAAACTGATTGTAACTTCCTTTTAACTTTCCTGTAATTGTAGATCCCAACTAATAACTACCCTACATTATTTCTTCATGTATTGTTTTCAGCTGCAACTACATTTAACAATGTGCTTGTTTCAGAGGAAGTCAGCCTTGATGGGATAGACAAGGCTTCACTTTTGAAAAAAGCACGAGACAACCGATATGCTGCTGAGACTGTAGCAAGGCATGTGCTGGCACGGTTGGAGACAGTGGCTGTAGGAATGCCTGCAGCACCTTGGGAAGACTATTCTCATGCAGCCAGGTAAAATAAGTTTCGTTGGTTCACCACTTAAGAGGTTTACTGAGGAAAATTTCCAGCTTATAAGTTACTTCAGATTCCGAAATTTATTTGAAATGAGAATTTATTTATTTTTCAAATACAATAATGCAAGAACGATTCACGTCATCCTATCAATAGACTAATGCATTGATGTCTTACCTATATATAATGTGACGATGATTTATAACAATCTCCGTATGTTCATATTTTGCTGTTGAGGAATGTGTTCTTCACTATAATTTCTTTGATTATTAGATCGTTCATCTCTTCAATCAGGCGATGATAATAATGGTTATTGATGACATTGGAGATGTAACAGATCCTGTTGAACTAGGCTCTTGATAATGAATTATTTTATCCACAATGCTGCAACCTGGTGCATACATGTTACAATATCTATGGTTGTGACTGAGCAATGGTGAGATTTGTCATCCTATCCAGAGCAGCTGAGTTTTCAAATAAAGATGACATACAAACTTGTTAAGCCAAGGAAAAAAGCAAAGGAAATCAGCATGATAATTTGCTTTGCCAGTTAAGAGGTTAAGTTGTGTTTTATGGGACATTATAAAAATATGTCATTAATGTTTGTTGTTAATGTAATGAACCTAATGTTAATGAAATGTAATGGTTGTCATTGTAATACAAAACAAAAGAAATAATAGAATTTTTTCAATTCTATTATTTAGGTAACATCATTGGACAAATATCAAAGAATTTATCAATGAACAGGCAGATAGTGTGTAACTCAAACTGCATATTCCAATATTATAAAGCAAAATTCAGAAATATATCAAAACAAAATGGCATAATAATAAAATAACATTTTAGAAGAGATTAACAAGAAACAAAATTAAGATAATGTGACATCAAACCAGTACTCTTTTGTGGATCAGAAATTTTGTTAATGGAAAGTAAGGATCACCAAGGATTGGAAGCTATGCAGAAGAGATTTCTGTATCATCTTGCAAAGGACACATTGATTGATTGGCAAAGAAGTAAAGACATCAGAAAGTGACTTAAGATAAAAAATGTAGTTGGAGATATAAAGGAGTCAGAAGAAATGACTCGTACACAATAACAGAAGAAAACAGAAAGACTTCTGATATTACAGTAGACGCTTTCATATCATCTGGATATCTGACCTTAACTCCCTTTTACTTTCTCATTTACGTATGTATATATACGGAGTAGTATAGTACAAGATATAGTATAGAGAAAGTTATGTAATGCTGCGGAAAATCGATTTTGAGATTTTAATGGAAATACATGTTTTGGGGTCCCCTGATACTGAAAAATTATTTTTTTTCAAAACGTCCATCCGTCTATCTGTCTGTCCGTCTGTGAACACTACTAGCGCCTAAATCATTTGTACGATCTTTCCAAATTGAAGAATCCTCTGTCGATCGGGCTCTAGTTGAAGCATTGAAATTTTGAAAAACATTCTTAAAAATTTGGAGGAACTTTACATAAAGCCCCCCCGGACATTTCAAAATTTTTTGAAAAACGGCACGGAATTTTTTCTTTAATTTCTTGTGAGAATAGAATGAAATACACTTATAAAGGTGGCATAGGTCTGATTTTCACGGTTCACTCTGAATTTTCAAAAATTGCATAAGTTTGAATTTTTTTTGGTGTCTACTTACAACTACAAAATTGAAGACATATTTCTCCTTCAAATAAAATTTGTTGTCCATAAATAGTTCTTTCATAAAGGTCATGTAGATTTTTTGAAAGTTTTAGTAGTTTTCGTGCAAGAGTGCGTGCAATATTTGTAATTATAAAAAATAACAAAAAGATTTGCTCAAAATTGACTCCAAATTTTTTCTTTAAATTTTAGTAGGGTTAGTTCCAAACTAAACCTATGCAATGACATGCACTCCATATAGCTCTATTAGTTCATTTTTGCAAATATTACAAAAATTTAATTTTTTTGACTGGTCTCACACATTGGTACTATTTAAATTAGAGGCGATTTTTTTTTTTTCACTTTATTATATTTATCAGTACATGTGCTTTAAATAATGTCAAACAAAGTTTCTTGAAAACTCAACAGTTTTCTGTGAAAATGAGCTCAAAATTCCACATTTTCAGAAATGTTTAAATGCCATTTTCTCAAAAATTGCTCTGATTTTTTTCTTCAATTTTTTCCAATTGATAGTGCCAATTGTTCTGTTTAATATGATGCAAAGTTCATTTTGGTGTATTCTTTTGCTTTTTTAAAAAATTACACTAATGTAATTTTCTTGAAATCTCTCGTGCTGTTAACATGCACATTTCCATTAATTTGTTTACATTATTTCATTTGTGAGTGGAAGTGCTTCAAATGAAGTTTTTCAAAAGCTCAATAATAGTTTCCTGTGAAAAAGAGCTTCAAATTTTGCAAGTACAGTAATGCTGAATTGCCATTTTCTTAAAAATGCTTAAAATTTTTTAATCAAAATTTCTATAAAGGATGAGATTTTACTCTTCTTTAATATTTTTAAGTAATAATTTGATTCTGCTATTAGAAAACCGAAAAGTTGAGACAATGTCAAAAAAAATTGGGCGACAATAGATGGGAGCTGGCAAGAGGATGGGGCAACACCGTAAAGCGAGTCCAAACCAAAGGAATTAGAAAACTTAACTACGAGTAAGCCTGCACCATTCTGTAGCACCTCTAGTTTTACCTTGAATTCTCAGGCACTACTTCACGTCGACTCTTGCACATTGTTTTGGAACTTCAATATATGTGTGGTACATAGTGTATATATTTTTGTATGTTTAATGTATTGTATGTATATCAATATATACTATACATAATCAAAATTATAGTATGTATGTACTTATTTGCATTTTAATTAATTTTTATTGTTTCTCATTTTACCCTACCTGTAATTATACCAGCAATGTCAGGGTCCTGTGAGTGATGGTTGTAAGGTTGGAATGTGAGGATGGATGAAATGTTGGGAAATCACAATTAAAATGGAACATTTGGAGGATTAGTCAGTATTGAATTGAATTGAATTTGCCTTATTTTATGTGGCGAGGCTCAGGCCATGAGGCCTGCTCTTCCGCCTGACCACAATGCTCTTCCGCCTGACCACAGTAGGTCAATTTTGAAACAGGAATGGACAGCATGCTTACTCATTAACACCACAATTAATTTTCTGTGCAGAGTGCTCACTCACTGTTGCTAAATGATGTGAATAGAGCAACTCTAAAGGGTCAACAGCTGCATATGCCACTGTGATGAGCCGTACCGAAAAACCAAAAATTCAATTTAAATTATAAATTCTCGCCACATGGCCCAGAACCGAAGCAACGAAGCGGAAGAATCGCCGCGTTGGGAAAGAGAGTGCTCTACGGAAAACATGTTGACAAGTTTAGACGCAACCTTCCAGAACTTTCCGAAAGAGTATTCTCAAAAAACACCTTTCCCGACGACTTGTATATATACGCGACGTGCAAAGCAACGAGGATCACTTAGTCTCCGTGCAGTGCGCCACTCTGTTGTCGCCGCCACCCCAATCACCATGAACACCGACGCCGTCGCAGCATCCAACCTCCTCCAGGCCGAGATCGGGGCTATGGTAAGACGCTGACACCATCAAGAGCGCATCTCGATTCCCTTCTCTCTCTCCCTCTCTTCATTCTCACTCTCCTTCTCCTCCTTCTCTCTCAGCTCGGAATAAGATGGTGACAAGTAACGAAATTAAACATTCAATTCAAAAATGAACGATCTTTGCTCATTTTTACCTTCTCCCCTTCCTCGACCACTCAGTTCATTAACGTGAAGACTCTCCTGCGTGAATTACGCTTGAAATTAGCATTCGCACAGGAGGGACATCACACCACATCAACTTTGTGCAGACCAACCACCGTTTGCTTTATGTCAGTCTCGCCCTCCAACTTAACCACAGGCATATAACAGCTAAGGGAGAAGATTCAAACTGCTGCAAATAATGAATACACTGTAGCCAGGAGCATACAATGCTTTAGCAATTTCAGCTAAGTCAATATCTAGCATTCAGGAATTCCAAAATTGGCTTTTATGCTCCTTTTATGTCTTCATGTATTGAAGAAATAAAATTGTAATGTAGTGCAAAAGAAGCAAATCAGAAATGTGCAACTTCAAATGAGGAGACTGAACATTAATAAACATTAATCTATGGTACATGATGATGATGACAGTGATAATATTAAAAAGGCTACTTTCTCCAAAAGTTGAGCAGAAATAGGTCTGAAAACAGTACTAGTGGTTTAAATTTTGAAATAAAATGGCTTGGTGTAAAACTTCTTTGTGAAAACAAACTTTGTACCCTTTATTATTGGTGGCACTTGTTGCAAGTGCAGTAAAAAGTGCAGAACAACTGATTAGATTTTGCAAAATTTTTATTCATTGTTCAGTAGCTTAAAATTGAGTTTCCAAAGTTGATGTCATTAAGCAGATGTTTTAGCTCATTTACAAGGTTCTCTAATTATTGTCATGGTTTTAAAAACGGAATTGGAGATGATACCGCGTATTGCTGTGCATCAACACTAAAGATAAGCATTATTAGACTAATAAGCAGACAGAATCCAAATATTTGCATGAACCCTTCAAAAGAATAACATTTAGAAGACCAAAATATGATTGTTATCAAGTAATGGAAGTTGTCTTAAGTTACTGTACAATTGATAATGCTCTATAGGAAGACTTTTACTAAGTCTCAAGTGATAACAAATTCAACTCTTTTAATAACAGCAACTGAACAATTAAATGATGAAGAATCTGGTTCTTAACAGAAGAATGTCCAGCTTACTTGTTCCCCTTCTTGAAGTCTTTTGACCCTGAAGCTTCAATGATGCTCCTGAAGAAGTGATTTTGCAACATTTTAATCTACGTCAAGGGAACACTCTTAAGACTAATACTTTATTTATAATAGTTTTATGTCACATCTTAAAGATAAGGTTTTTTGCCATTATTGTTCTATGGAATGTGAAAAGAACATGTTGACTGGAATGAACAAGTATTCTGAAAAAAGAAAATATTGAAAAGTAATCTTTATGTCTAAATAATATATTATATTAAAAACAATAATTTTGTAAATAAATATTTAATTTAAAATTATACATTTAATATGCAACCCAAAATAGTTATTTATGATAGGAATGGTAAAAGTAATATTTTATATTGTAGGTAGGAAAGTTTGTGCTATGAAGGAGGCCGAGTGGTGCAATTCTATGAGCAAAATAAAATTCCTTTTACCATGTGTGTCATACACTATTTTTTAGACAGCCTTAATGACTTTCATTTTATTTTTATTCAAGTATACAAATCAGTTAATGACACATTAGGATCAGAGGGAAGTATTTTGGTTTCTTTGTTGCATGCGCAGATTTATCTTAATACTTGAGCACTGTCTCGCTTTTAGCACCAGTGCTAAAAATTGAACTTTTATCATGCTGTGAATGTCCTGAAAGCACAGCTTTTACTAGTGGCTGTGTAAAAATACTTTTCCTTTGCACTGCATGTCCCCTATGAAGGTCCTGCAATTGTTGCACTTTATTTGACCTATTTCTTTTGCACGTTTTTGGTTCACACTGTTGGTCAACCTCATCAGCTTCTCACGTTGCATTTCATTCCAGGAGTGTTGTTCAGATTTTCATTTGTGTCTTAGAACTCGTCTTTTTCCTAAAACAAACACTTAAAGTTTTAATAACATCCAGTCATAAATTTTGGGGGAGAGTGGAATAGCAATGTTCCATTGTGCCCTGCTTGACGTTAACAGATAATGATTCAAAACAATCACGTTAACCTTGCTTTTGCGTGAGAAATTTAAAAACACTGAATTATAAACTTATAAAACTAAAGTAATAATACAAGTACTTTCATACTTCTGCTTTGTTATTACAAAGCTAATGTTTTACTTTACTTATGCACAGGAAAATCAGAAAAGCTAATAATTTACTCCTCAGGGATGCTGACCCCCACAACATTTTCGCAGACATGCCAACACACTTCTTGACAAATTACTTGTTCTAGAATTAAAAGGCTCCAAATTATAGATTTTAAATGTAAATTCCACTTTGTCCCATGGTTTCACTTTGCCCCACCTTCTTCCAGAATGAATAAATATTAGTATATTTCTTCAGATGGTATCTGAAATACTAGGAGACACTTTGAAAATATTCAGCATTAAAATACATGAAACAAGCTGCAGTAAGGTCAAAATGATGTCTCTTGAGTATTATAGTTAATTTGAATATTTTTCATAAAATGTTTTAGACACTAATTTTTAACACACTGTAAGTAAACAAAAATGATGAAAAGCCGTGTACTCTTCTGTATAAAAAGCAAGAAATGAAGATTTAAAGAGCATTGGAAGTCTAAATGATACTTTGTGCATTCAAGTGACAAGCTTAATTTTCATTTGTGATTTATTTTGTTTCTTCAGGGAGGTCATGTAAATGTTTTAGATTGGGAAGTGTTGGCTTACAATTGAGTATATAGAGTGATAATCCCAAAATATTTGCACTGCAGCCACATGCTTGTGTTTTGTTGTTGGTGCTTCAACCAATCAATTAGTATTCAAATCATACTTGACTAACTGAGAAAATTGAACATTGTTTGGAATTTGTAAAGAACTTCTAAGGTGTTCACTGACCCTTGTAAGATGTTACTGTAAAAATTTCCTCAGTCTGAAATGTGCCGATGTCTTTTTATGTTTAGTGAAGGTGAGTGGGGCCAGGCAGAAGAGAGAAGGCTCAGGGACCACATAGTGAGATTGAAAACTGAAAGAGCAACAGTTCGAGGCACAGTTCTGGAGTTGGAAAGTTGCCACGTGGAACCTCCTGGAGCATGTGTAACTCTAGCCGATGCCTGCAAGTTGGATCTTGAAACGGCTGTGCTCATGCAGGTCAGATTATTTTCTGGAGACCCTTACTTTCTTGAGCATACTTCTAGTTAAATTTATACTGGTTTTCTATCAGGTCTTTTGTCTGACAGAGAAAAACTTAAAGTATATGTTTTTCTGGTGAAGCGTAGGGTAAAGTGTTTGTCAATAATGCAATATTAAAAATATGAAAAATACTGATGCAAAATTTAAAAAAATTCAATATTTTGATTTTACAGTTTGTGTTGGAACACCTATTCCACCATATTCTCAAGAAAGAAAGTTGGCGCTTTTGAAAAGTCCGATCTTCAGCTGTTTGTTTTCTTTGCACCTAAGGAGTGAATTTCCCTCTCAAAATATGACAACTATCTCTTAGAAATTGATTCCCACTTGTTTTGTACAAATACATTGAATTTGTGTTGTGCAATATTGGCAAACCTTACGCAAAGCTGCACTGGGCATCATTAGCACCCTTTGTCTTTGTCATTGTTGTTTCATCAACAATGAAGGGGTTTCAAAAGCCCTCCTTATTAACAAATTTAATCAAACTTACCACATGATCCCTACACAGATTCCTTGGGCTTCTTTAGGATAAAATAATTTTTCTCACTTAATGGTCACCTATCATAATACTGGTTATTATATGGTCATTGTGTGGACTTATGGTCTTAAAGGGAATTTTATTACATATATTTAAGAGTGAAAAATATGCACCAATGGGTGAGTAAGATGTCTGTTTTGAGTAGATAATGTATATGTATCATTGTGTGTAATATTTGAACTTATTGAATTTCAATTTCTGGTAAAATACAACATAAAACTTGTGATAGGTTATATCAGACAAAAAGTTTGCTGTGCTGCTACCTGGAGTGCGCCATTGCCTGGAACCCCTAGAGAGTAGATTTTAAAATTTTTATCACCCATAGTTTATAAAGAGGTACTATAGTTGTCTACTATTGACCATTAAGAAGCATCTTCAACCTTATGAACAAAATTAAAGAATTTTAAAATTACATTAATGTGTCATATTTGAAATGTAGATAATGCCCTTTCTTACAGTTACAGCTCCCTTTACTATGTAAATAAAAGTGTGCAGTTTAGTAGGTTCATTGTAAGTTATGCAGCTGGAAGTATTGAAAATGGCAAAATGTTTTCCTTGTGTCTTTAGGAACTAATGGCTGTGAGAGAAGAGCGGGCTGAGTTACGAGCACGGTTGTTCTTGATGGAGAAAGACAAGGCAGCATTAGATTTGCGATTGGGAGCTCAGGAATTACAGTTGCAGCAACTCCAAGCACAACTGCAAGATCTGCAACCATCTACTCATCACCTGCACCAACGAGTGAGTTTAAAAAACTTTTGGAAGAGATTGGAGATGAGAATTCAGTTCTAGATTCGAAATATATATCTTGCAAATTTGATCTGCTAAAGAGAGATTTTAGAAAATCTTGCTCTTACAAACATTTCATCATTAAATTAACATTTTTTGATGATTAATTTGTAGTAATGAAATTAATTCACAAAAGGGTAATTTCAAGTCTTTATATGTAGTTATACTATTCTTATGTTATTTTTTTTCCAATGTGTAGAGTGGGAGTTTGGAGGGAGATCAATCTTCACCAAGTGAAGAGGCAAGTCGACGTGAGGCAAGACTGAGAGAGCGAATGCAAGGTCTAGTCGCCACATTAGAAAAAGTTAGCAAAAACTCTGAGATGAGACATCAGCAGTCTGCTGACTTGATCAATGATCTGAAACATGCTAACAGGTACAGATTTGTGATGAAAACTTATTATACAGTGAAACTTGTCTATGACAGAACATCTCTAAGAAGGAAATTTGTCATTTCAAACAAAATAATCTCAAATTAGAACAATTTTGTTCTTGAAAATGATGTACATAATGATGTAATGATATAATATGCTAGAAATGTGTTTCATGTTGGAAAGGCATGGATTTAGAGAACTGGAAATTATTATAAGCTGAGCAGAAAGGAAATTAATTTTTGAATTTTTTTAAGTGTTAGCTGAAGAAACACTGATTAATTTATGAATCATCTGTCAAATAGCTGACAGACCTGACATTTGCCAGGATTTGGGTAAAAAAGTTTCATACTAACGCCAGTAATTGCATTAAAACTAGGGAACATGGCATTGCTTGGCCTTTGCCTAGTGTGAAGAGCCAACTCTCAAATACTCTCAACTTTTTGCTGTGGTCACTGGTAAATGAAGCAGGAAACATTGGTTGATTTTTAAGAAATATGTAGAAGGCACATTTTCACTGACTTTGAAGCAAAAATTATCACACAATAAATTGCAAAATAATTTCAAAAGATCCAGCATACTTTGGTGCAAGATTACAACAATAATACATGTATGCATGCACAGATTTATGGATACTTTCATGTTATGGGATTATTATTAATCAGCATAGATTACATTTATGCTGATTACTACTCATTGTAGAACATTCCTCATCTTTGGGATAGAAGAATAATCTGTGACCTTATCATTCTCTTTAAAATTTTTCGGTTAAAATTAATTGTAACAATTTTCTTCCTAATATCAGTTTTTGGGTCCCTTGTGTGTTGACAAGTAATCCCTTATTATTTTGTCAAACCTGTGAAAACTGACAATGAATGATACCTTATACCGTATTGCCTCTACTGCTAACAAGTATTGTAAGCGAATTGATTTTTTCAACATTACTTTCTCAAGCTATGTATGTATGTACTAACAAAGAATTACTCTATAAAACTACCTGATTTGTAATTAGATATTGTTCCTAAATTTACTCATGACTTCACTAACAAATGTGTGTTGCACTCACATATTGTAATTATATGTATTAAAGGGAATATCCTGTAAACAAATAAATAAATTATCGTAGAGAAAGCAAAGCATGGAGGATAGGTCCTCAGCTACAGGAGAAACAGTAGATTTTTAGGTTTCTACCTGCTCTGTGGAGTTCATGTAAGCTTCCGCGGCTCGAGTCAATGACTTCTTGGCTGTCCGGGTGACACCGCGTTGTGGGCTGAGAGGCCGACGTTTCGCCTGACATGTCGCAAGCTGTCTGTGCCAGCTAATCAGAGCGCCCCCACCGCCAATCACAGCGCACCCACCCCACCCGGCCGCCCAGGCCGGACAATATATAACACCTGACGCACAACATCGCGATGTCAATGCCCTGAGGAAGCCTGCGACATGTCAGGCGAAACGTCAGCCTCTCAGCCCACTATGTGGCGTCACCCGGACAGCCAAGAAGTCATGCTCTGTGGTGTTATTGGGGAGCAGCTTTGTAGAGAGTTTTTACTAAAATTGCACCTTGGTTTGAATATAAGAACACAAGCTGTTCTGCTTTCAAACATTGCTGTATTTTGAAGGTGTAAACGATGCTCCATTTTCATTATTTTGTTTCAATGCTAAAATTACATCAAACATAATGTATTTAATGGACTAATTTTGGCAACATTGTAAAAGGGAAATGTGTCAAGAAGGAAAATTTATGAGGGAAAGATTATATTCCATCTACAGACTGATTTTAATTAAAAAGGAAAATATTAAGAGTATAATTTATGTAGAAATTAGAATAAGTGAAAAGAGCAGAAATTTTTTCTCTGAATTGTATATGTTCTGTATTTATATGTATATAAGTGGACTCTGAATTTAAGATGCTCTCTCTAATTTTGAAGAGACCTGAGAATATTTTAAATATTTAACTAATTTTTACAATTTAGTGAAAATAAAATTGCAAACTGCCCAATTGATTTAAAATTACCTTGATAATGAGAATGTTAAAATTCATTGTCTGAGCTATTACTATTTTCTTCTTCGTAAAAATCATTGTAATCGTGGTTTAGTCACTACCCTCTGCGTCTTCTCGTGTATTGTTGTTTCTTTCTTTTTGGTCCTCCTGTTCTGTGACATGCTTTGATTTTTAAAACCTCTCTGAATTTGCATATGTAGTCTTTAATCTGAAGCCACCTAATTACATTGCCTTCTGCATCACCAGATTTTTTTCTGATGATTTTTGAAATTTGCATCATTTAATGTTCATGTGATCGAGTTGTGAACTTGTATATCTGTGTTTCTGAGTGGGTAACATGGGTGATAGTGACGTCTCCAAGTTTGGAAGGTTGTTATTAAAATAATGTTTTTATCATCCTTTTAAAAAAAAAAGTGTTTAAAAGTAATAAATTGATGTCTATACAAAGTATTGTGAGAGTGTATAATTTTAATATTTTTTATTTTTTCTAGTGCTCTTCTTCAAACTCTTGATCGATCCAAAAAGAAGTACCAGTCTCGGATTAAGAAATTGGAACAAAGGATGTTAGATATGGCGGAAAGACATGCACATGAGGTAGGCTCATATTTAAAAACAATTGTTTACAGTTGATTTTATGTTCTTGAGAAATGTGTTCTTGATGAAACTAATCAGATTTTTAGGTGGAGGAATCCTTTTTTAGATTGAAATATTCATTTATTATTATAGGCGTTTCTCATTTTACATTTGACATTTTCCAGTAATATGTGCCACTTTTATTTCTTGTGAGCAGCTTAAAACTGCTCACAAAACACCTAATTTCATCCTTTTGTGAGCAGTTTGAAGTGCCAGAAACATAACTTTTTATGTCTAATATTTTTTACCTGGTTTAGTCTTTTTGCAACCTATTTTAAGCGTCTAAAACATCACTTTTCATGCCTAATAGTGTCTAATTTCACAATTTTGTAACCTATTTTAGGTGCCTTTTTTGAAGCCAAAATTACAAGGTTTACTTGTAACCATTGTCATGTATACTAGTACTGGAGAAAGTAAAAAGTTAAAATTATAAAAGAGATTATAAGGTTTAGTTTTGTCATGTCAATTCTGAAAAATGCTTTTTCGTTTGCGTTGCGGCCATTTTCAGTGCTGCAAAAATAAGAGAAATATATAAATTACAATTTGTGCAACAGAAAAATATAAATAATGTAATTTAGAAAATTACAAATAGAACAAAAGGAAGAATAAATTACACACAGAAATTATGTAATTACAAAGGAACACTACTTGAAATTGCAAATACATGTTTCTTCAATTCAATTAAAACAAAATAATGTTACTGCAATTATATTTTTCTGTTATACAAATTGTAACTTGGATATTTCTCTTATTTTTGCTTTTATAATGATCCTTAAGTCATAAACTCCGTACCACTTCCTTCTAGAAAGTTAAAAATTATGTTTGAAAGGCAACTACTATTTCTGATCCACATTTCATTTTTGTGTGTCTAATTTTCATTTGTTGGAGTTTTATTGATTGAATGAATGAATGAATTTTTTAAGTGTTTTAATATCTCTATTAAGAAATTAATTTTTTAAGAGTATTAAAATTTAAGGAGGTATTCTTCATTATTTTTTAATTGTCACATCTTCAACAGTCTTACTGTAGCATTGAATGAAGAAATCAAGGAATTAAAGTTGAATTCAACTTCAGTAAATTTCATTTCTAAATATTTGACTTGGAACTGCGATGACTTCAGAAGTTTTAATCAGAATTTTTAATGAATATTGTAGTCCTTTTCGATTTACTAGATATTCTTAATCCTTTTCGATTTACTAAATATTCTTAAGGCAATTGAGTGTTATTTCAAACTGAAGGATTTTAAAAATAGTCAAGGCTCAAATTAACCAGAGTTGTCAATTGTTCTCTTAGTAGTGATTTGAATGTGTGTGTTTAAAAAACAACGATTTTTAAATGATGGTTTTTGAAAAAACAAATTTTTAAAATTTTATTTTTCTATGTTTCATCCAAAACCAAAATTTTCATCAATTCAGTCTTTTTTCTGTCTCATATGATAATGTTTATCAACTCAACTTCTAAGTGATAATTAATTTCCCTTTTGTCAGGAAATTGACAAGAACCGTTATTTTCAGGTTCGAGGCTTGAAGCAGAGGGTAGCAGATTTAGAGAGTGAGGTGGCTGTGGTGAGCAGAGCGGGACACAGTACTGGCATTGCTTCTGTTGGAGTCACAACTCACAGTTCCACGGCGAGTGAAACGTCTCTGTGATTACATAAAATGTGGATTTATGATCATTAGTGAGCCTCTGAATAGTTTTGTAGTAGGTTGTAAATCATCTCCGTTTCTGGTTTACCAGAGTTTCTTATGTTGAGTTGGTTGAATATAGATGAGTAGTCGTTCAAATTGAAATTAGCAGAATTTTGAGTTCTGAGTAGCAATTGCTTCCATGTATAAAAGTTATCCAAAGATATTTAGTGAAATCTGTGCAAAAAATATTGGTAAATTTCATCAAGACTGTTTAGTAATATTCTGCTATTTAATTCTCTTTTGCTTAACCTTTTATTGGGGGATGTATTCAGGTTAAAAGTATTCATTTCCCAAGTGAAATTTTTAACTAATATAATAAGAAAACCATGATAGTTTTTTTTATTTTTTATGTTGTCACTAACTGTTTAGAATCATTCCTTTTAAAAAAAAAAAATTTATTTTTATTTTTTTTAAATTCATTGTGCCCTTAATTCAACTTATCGACGCAACGCGTCTCTTCGCCCCCGGTTGAGCGTTGAGCGTGGAGTAATCCTCCATTATCTATACCTCAGAAGACGCTGTATTTTTATATGCCTCGTCTCGTCAGTTGTCAAAGAGGACCGCCAGGTAGCATCTCCGCGTACGCGCCTCTTACTTCACGCGCCCCTGCGTCACTACCCAGAATTGGGAAGGAATTAGGAAAGGGGTATGGTTTAGGACTCTTCACAGGGGTTGGACTAGCCCTTGTGAAGCGGCCAAACTCGTTTTGTTGGAACAAATTTCACATGAGATTCGACAGGAATCAATCCCGGACCTCAGTGGTGAAAGGCTAGCGACTTCGCTATGTGCCACGAGCGAGCCACAAAATCCTTTGCCATGAAATCCTTTCCAAGGCATTTCATCTGTTTATCGATAACAAATCTACATTTTAGGATTTCTTACCTAGTTCACATGTGAAATTCTTAAATATCATCCCCAAATGCCAAAACTACAAATGTGCATTTTTGAAAAAAGCAATTGAAACTTTGAAGTTCATGTAACATGAACAAATATATCATCAAATTATTCATCATCATAATCATACAAATATAAAGAGCAATGTAAATATTTGTGATTCAATGTCATTTTAGTAGTTAGTAATATGGCACTGAAAAACAAATGTTTATTCACACAATTTCATTCTTTCAAACATTCATACCTTTAAATTATTTACATAACCGTGTACTGTGCCCATCTCCGACTTTGGCCTCATTGCCCGTGATTTTCAAATTTAACATCACATGGGCACCCAACACTACCTACCAGATTTTGACTTCCATATTCACTGCCAGGAACCGACATAACAAAGGTCACAGTCATTTACATTGTTGGTTGTGTTGTTCCAGGTTAAGTTAATATGTACTCTTGTTTGAGGATTTAGTTTTGCCAATTTAATTGTTTAACATATTAACCTCACTCACAAGACTCATTTTAAAAATCACAAAGTTAATTAATATAATAATTTTTTTATGTTTTATATTGAGAGCTAATATTTTATTATATTTTTATCAAATTTTGCATTGTATGTTGATGTGAGTAACATTTTATAGAGTTCAATGTTTGATAAAATTTTGCTGTTATATTCTTTGTAGTCTGAAGATAGGTTAAAAAAAAGATTATCCCTTGTAACATCACAATAAAAGTACTAAAGAGAAATTAAAACTTCAAATTGTATTATTCTAAGAAACGTTTATTCTATTTCTAAATATTTAAATGAATCAGTCTGTCAAGAAACCTCCTGCAACCACAGGATCTTCCAATGTGAATAAATTGTGACAGACACTTTTATGTATTTTATGAATAATACTACCTTTTATCTATCTTGTTGGTTAAGTGATCTTAGAGATCCTTAAATTCTAACTTAGTATCACACTAAGGTACTTAAAACCACTAACATATTATGTGGACACCCCATGAGTGTATCCTTTTTGTCTTCTCACATTCATACGACAATAGCCTATTCTTACTGCCTATTAACAAGTATTTAGTTTTAGACAAATTTAATAACAACTTATTTACAGCCAACCATTTGTGTTCCTGCACTATATCTTTATTAACATCTCTTACAATGCTACTGTATTTACCCGATTATAAGTCGACTCTGAATATAAGATGACCCCTTAATTTTGAAGAGGCCTCCTGAGAATTTTTTAAAATTTTCAACTAGTTCTTACTATTTAGTCAAAATAAAATTGCATATCATTTCATTGACTAGCAAATTGCCTTGTTGATGGGAATGTTAACACGTATTGCCTGAACTATAATTTTCTTGTTCCTTAAAATCATCATAATCGTGGTTTTGGTAACTACTCTAATCATCTTCTCATGTATAAGTGTTTCTTTCTTTTTGGTCCTCCTTTCATGCTGCAACATCCTCTGACTTTTTTGGCGCTTCTGTAAGTTGCATTCTGTTTTTCATTGTTCAGTCTTTCATCTGACACCACTGAAGAACATTCCCTTCTGTGATACCAGATTTTCTATTTGACCTGCATTTGTTGATGGGCGATATATTTAAAATTAGTATAGTTTAATGTTCGTTTGATCAGTTGTGAACCGCGAACTTGAACATGTCCAAAGATATTTAGTGACCCCCCTTTTCACAGGCAAACTGGGGGATAGTGTCAAGTTGCCCAGTTTGGGATAGTTTTTGCTAAAAAAAATATTTTTTGAAAATCCTTTTGTACGGTTCGATGTTAAATGCATATGTCTATTACTGTGATTTTTTTCATTTTGGTCTTTTGCAAAACACAGATTCACACTCCCTGGACATTGAAGCGAGATTTCCCACAGTCTCCTACATCACATTGTGTAATAAAATCTTGCATTCGTTTTCATGTTACATTTCATTTCATTCAATGCCATTTGTTTGAGGCACTCTCATTACTGGCCCATTCAAAAATATCGGTCTGAATTGACTATCAAATTCTAGGAGGATGCCGAGAATATGATTGCGAATATAATTACGTATAATAGATACACACAATATTTTTAGTCTTCACAGATTATTGTTACCTCCATGTTTACGAAGTTTGTAACATGGAAAGGCAAACCGACTAGGCTTAATCTGCGAATATAAGATGACCCTGCATTTTTTGACTGACAGTGTTAGGAAAAAACCTCCTTTTATATTGAGGTAAATATGGTATTTACACCCAACCCAGACATTCAATTAAGCCTGTCATCAGCAAATAAATGAATAACAATTCTTTTGAGCTCTTTTTTTGTTCTTGTATGTATTGAGGGAAAGGTACTAGGTAGAGTAGAGCTGGGGATGTGGGTTCCTGTTTTGTTAACAATACTAAAAATCAAATCTGTAATTCAGTTACCAATGCTAATGTCTTTTATAACTCAGGAATGAAAATGCCTAGTTTTTAAATGTTGCTAACCCTGCCATGGTGATACTGTTTACGTCATTCAACAATCTTTAGTTAACCTTGTGACTGCTCTGGAGGTGTTAACACTGCAGAAAATTTCCATGCCTAAGGGCCTCTGGACGTGTTGGCACATGTAGTGGGGTTGTCATTGGGAGCCTCGAGATGTGTACAGATGCGAAGCCATTTTGCTTTCTTATAATGCCTTTTGCGAGGGACAAATGATTCCCGAGATGATTTTTTAGCAGTACCTATGTGTGGTTTAGCACTCTTAACTTGACATAATGATGGCATTCTGGTTCGCTGGTCTTACAGTTCTTTGAGTTAATTCAGGGTTTTGCTACAATCAAATGTTTATTGTCGGTTCAGTGCCCTTTATGTAGGAATGACTGAAGTTGGTTTCTTAAATTCTGAGTGAATCACTAGAGTGAGTTTCAAGGAGGGTTGGGAAATCTCTCTCTCATAAGGAACTTCTTCACAAAAAGAAATTTATGGTTGCACTAACACTGTCTAAATGCTATTTACTTTTCAATCCTGCGAAATGCTGGAGCCCTTTATTTATTTATTTTACATAAAAAAAAAAACCAGTTAAAAACTGCGTATGATGTTAAAAACAGTTAAAAACTGCATATGCCCTTGAAGTCCCGTTAGGTCCATCCTAACTTAAGTTTTCTTTCGTCTTTTGTTACTTGCCTCTTAGAGGTTGAGTTGTTTGAAGTTTTCTCTTTCTATGTTTGGTTGTGATTTGCTTTGATTTTTCATAATTCAAAAGCATATTTTGAAATTTGAATACTCAATGTTTTATCCTCTTCCATCTTTAATTTATTTTCTTTTAAAAGACATGTTAACTGAGTTTTTACATTTAGTTTTGCATTTAATTGGATAGTTCATTGAAGAGCAATCTTGACCATGGCCTGTTCTTTATATCCTGTTATTTTATCCTATGGTAGGTAATATTTTTTTATCAGACATTCTTATTAGATGCTTTTATTTGTGATAAATATAGCTCATAAATTGTATGAAAACAAATCATTCCAGAATTTTTTTTTCTTATAAAGTATATTATTGTTTAGCGAGAGAACTGATATCAATTACAAGAATAAAAAAGAAATATTCTCATTTCATTCAAAAGTTGTTTGTCACTAAATAGTTGTTTCTCCCTTTCTTTTCTTCTCAATTAGATTACTTGTTATTTCTTACTTGTCATTTCTCCAGTGTGTGTATTGTAGATGAATGAAGTCTGTTTCAAGAGAGTGATTAGCTAGTCATATTTTGTCATATTCCTTACACAGATACTTTACTTGTATTTTTTGCACATATTTCCACAACTATTTTGAAACATTCTGTGATGCTAAGATGTTGTAATCCATCAAGAAGGGATGAGAATCAGTCTTATGTTCAAAACATATTTCCATGTGACTGTGAATTTCAAAGGAGACAATTGAAACATTTTTTATCTCTATAATTTGGATTAAAAATATAGTAGTAGAATTTAATTTCAGTAAAAAAGTTTGCTTAAAATCCAAAATGTCTTGCACAAAGAAATGAATTTTTTTCAGTCTGATCTCTAAATATTCTCTGTGAGAAAACTGACTGTTGATGTAAAAGACATTCTTTCTAAATACATTCATTTTGAATGTCCTCACACATATCTAAACAAATTTAGATTTTCAAGATCTGCAATTGTGATAAATGTCTAAGTGAACATATCAAATACTGATAACAATAATTTCTGTTCTTTTTCACTATCACACATGTCAAAGACTTCTCTTCCCAAATGGTGAATTACTTATTACTTAGTGTAGTGGCAAATCCAGAGAGTTATCTTAGAAGGTGAAGTTTTTAGAAAATTCAAACTTAAGTAAAATAATTAATTAATTTAGCTGTAAATTTTTTCAGCATATTTTATATTTGTTACTTTGTGTTCAACTATATAAAACAATTAAATGTTTTCAAATATTTTGTTTGACCATTATTAGTATTTCATATTTAAATTTTTCTTTGCAAATTTTTTTTAAACTTTAACATTGCTTTGTTTGGTATTTTTAATCTGTTTATTTCAGAGCATGATTATATAATTTCCTTTTTTTGGAGAATCATTGTATTACATCTGGTATTCTAAATTTTAATAATATTGCTTGACCTAAAGAATTCATTAATTTTTGAAAATTCCATTACTTTTCTTGGAGGGGGAAGGGGAGGAATTGCCCCGAGGATCTTCCATGGCCTTTGTCTGGAGAATACTGGTGACTCAGACACTAGCTTTAGCAAAGTGAGATGTGATTTGTTGGAACTGTCTAGTTCTTGTGAAGTTGCTGTGATTTTCAGCTTAGCTTATTAGAGAAATGAACTTGTATAGGAGCATAGCTGGTGCGAAGTTGGTTTGTTGCCTGTTCCACCTTTAAATGTACTTACTACATTAATGAGTTGGATGTGCCTTCTCAATTTGCAAAAAAGCAGGCAGCTTGTTATGATATTGGCATTAGGATAATGTTACGCATGTATTTTTACCAGCCTTAGCTTTTGAGATTGTGGTTGCTAGCATTGCTAGGAAACACCACCCTACTCCATTTCAATTTTTATATAACATTATAAAAATTAAAATCTGGACCTAGATATGTCATTTCAATGGGTGGTGTGTTCTGTAGTGTCATGTTGTCTCTATAAAATGCCTGAGAGAAATTTGTAGAAGAATTGTAGAAAATGAAATTCAACTATTTTACCATGGTATTAATTCATAGTCATGAATGAACATGATAGATTTGCATTAGAAACTGGACTGCTTTATTTTGGTTGTCTGATTTTTTAACCTATTATTTTTTGACTGTTGCATTTAATGTAAACAACTAATTTTAAAACGATTTTATCTACCTAGAGTACTTTATTGAATTTAGAGTGTATATTGACCAATACTTTTTTACCAAATACATTTATTATTTAACATTAATGTAAAGCTGTAATAGATTAGAATTATTAAATTGCCTCTGAGCTAGATCTACCATTCTATAATTACAAAGAAAATGACATACCTTACCTCAATTAATTGATAAGTGATAGTCTGCCAGATGTTGGAAGCATTGCTACAATAAATGGAAAAGTGATTGTGTGGACAATATCCAGGCTAATAAAGCTTGATTTAATTTATGTAACTTGTAAGTATAGAAGTATGAAATTTAGATTATATGTAATAAAAAAAGATATTAAAACAGAGACCAAGTTGCTAGAGAATTTGGTGAGAATGTTCTCCAAATATATGTGATAATAAATACATTTGTTTGCCTTCTGGATTGAGGTAATTATCATTTAAAAAAAAAAAAAAAAATGACGACTATGACGATGCTTGGGTGAGACGAGAAAAACATCAATGGAATTTGTGAGAATATTTTTAAATATTTTTAATGTTAAATGATTATTATTACTTAATTATTCACACATTGTTCAAGAGATCAAATCATTTTTACTAGAGTTTAATTTGTGGCAGTGCACAAATACTTTAATTGTTTCTGTTTCAACATAGTTAAACATTTTTTGTTGGTATATTGAAGATTTGTTACTTTTAAGCAGTTTCCAATGTTTTCTCAGTGTGTAAAAGTTCTTCTAGTGAAAAAAAATTTACTACTTCCAGGCTTGTCTTGTCTGACAAAATTTCAGTGTGTGTTGAAAGGAAATTCCCCAACATCGAACTGTTACTACCAAAAATTATTCCTCTAGCTAGCACACTATCTTTACCCTTACAACTAGTCTTCACATTTATGCTTTTTGCCCTTATTTTTATTCTGGTTATAGATGTGTATTGAAATTGTATTAGTAAAAAAAAAAAAAAAAAAAAGTGTAAAACCACTCTCTTACGTCTTGATGAAAAAATCAGTAAAATCAGTAATATACAAATGCAAAAGTAAATGTAGCTATAAGCTTCTTACAAAGATTTCATTAGTGAAATACATAACCTTTTTTTATTATGTATTTCAGTAGAAATAGAAGTTGGATTGCCATTGATAGATTCGATTTAATTCATAAGGAGGCCTAGTGAGAATTAACATAAATTCTTTTCAAAATTATGTAGTTTTCAATTTAATTCCTAGAAAGTGAGTTTTTTTTTTTGCACATTTTTTGCAAGTATTTCAATTATCAATACAATCTAATCTGTAATTTTACATGCTCGGGGGAGGTCGATATTTGATCAAAATGTGTTATATACTACATATATCTTTGAATCAGTTCCAAAGATAAATACATCTCCTCAAAAAGCCTAATATAGAAAATAATTTTCTTATTTTCTTGCTAGCAAGCAAAATATATTTTTATGTTGAATTTATTTGCCTCAAAAGAAAGCAGGCAGAAACCTAGTAAACAATGAATATTGCTTCTGAATATTTTATTAAAGATTTGGTTCTCTTCCTGTGCTATAATGATGAAATTACATAGGAGTTATATCTAATTCTGCAGAAATTATCATAAGAGCAAGATCATAAATTATCATAAAAGACGTAAATTATGTATTAGATTTATTCAAACACATCAACTTTACTTCTGAATTGAAAGACTGTAGACAATATACAGAGACATAGCATTGTAGACTTTCACAGCTGGAGTCAATATAAGAAAAATTTTCCGGGCTGGTAGGCCGTGGTTCAGTTGGCATTGCAGAGCCAAATGTTTCGTCCACGTCTGCGGTGGACATCTTCAGTGACAACAGCGTCATGGGCATAGTATTCAGGTCGGCGGCTGGCTAGCTAGATATGGCTCTTCAATGCCAACTGGATCACAGCCTACCAGCCTGGAAAATTTCTCTTATAATATACCAAGAGATAATATAGATATTTCTGGTTAGACTTCTCTTGTTGGCTGTATAACTCATGACACTCCTATGATAGACCTCAAATTATATTTTAAATTAGGGATTTGGTGTAAATCATGGTAACTGACATTTCACATTATTTAGGAAAATCAGTGACAAAAGAAATGAGTTGTGGATGCCATAATGTTTAAGTGAATTACCACTGCCATTTGTTGTCTGCTCTTGAAATATTTAGAATATAAAGAAGGCTACTCCCTCTTTTTTCTTAAAGGCCGATAATCTCGATTTCTCACAGACCAGCAGTTTGTGTGCTTACTTAATTTTCACTTAGTTCTTTGTTGGAATAATACTATTTTTGTAACTTCGTATCAAACTTAACTTGAAGTGAGCTAGTTCATTTTGTGCTTCTTACCATGTTAACATTCCAACATTCTGGTTGACTTACGGACAGTAGATGTTTTATAAAATGTAATAATTCTGAAGTGAAGGTCTAAACAAAATGCATACATTTCAAACAGATGCTAGGTGTTTGACATTTTTAACTTATAAAGCAATTGTTTTGTATAAAGGGTTAGTATCATTTTACTGTGAGTGAAATTTATAATGTCATTTATGTAATATGATTTTAAAATACTGAAATTGCTGGGTAAATGAAATTATCCGAGTTTTAATGTATTTTGTGAGATTGAAGAATGTTTTCATATTCGAAGTAAGACCGTCATTGCAAAGAAAGTAGGTGCTTGAAAAATGAATATTTGATTTGTACTTCAGATCTCTTTTTCTAAAAACTTGTAACAATTTCAACCCAAAATTCATTTAAAATTGATGTATTTAGTAGTTGGAATAGGACTAAAAAATCAGTTCAGTATTGTAGTTCTTTTATACAATATTTTATTGTTTTACTAAAGAAATTGTACTTACAAGAGAAAATTGTTTTACTACCATTCCCATGTTTATTGTGAATTGTGGTTAAAATGCATAAACAAATTGCTTGTGGGCTGTAGTAATGACACTGATAAAAAAAAATTTACTAATGACATCTTACTAGTTCAAAATAATGTTCTCTAAGATGTACTTGTCAATACTAGCACATAGTATTTAAAGATATATTGTATAATGAAATGTGTGCCTGTATTGCCAAGTGTTAGGGCACATTATTAGGAAAACTTATAAGTGAAATGAATTTGTGAAATAATTTTTGACATTTCACTTGTGGATAGATCATGTGCAATATATGAAAATAGTTCCTTACTGAGTGTTTTGTTATCCATAAATACTTTGATGTAAATGACTGAAATAAATGGAAAATGTTTAGAACTCGGATTATGTGCCAGAAATAAAATCTATATGTTGTTTGTCTGCCACCACTGACAGTTCTTGTAAAATATTTGTGACCGTGGTTGAAGTTGCTCAAAAAAAAAAAAAAAATTCAAGTGATTAATATTTATTCAATTTCTAATTGTTAACAACTTTCATTAGGTCTCTTGAACTCCATCTCGAATTGCCTCAAAAGAGAGGAATGAATGGGAATGTATTATTTCAGTTGTATTACTGCATTTCCATTTAAACTTCTAATCATTTTCCTAATTGTTTTACAAAATAAATGTGACTTTACTTAACAAATTGAGATTGACAACACAACTAATTGAAATTATTTTGTCAAAAAGAGTTGCATAATTTTGAATTTGGCTAACTCACATTTTTTTCAAAACTTTTCATGCTAAAACACTGATTCCCGTTGATTGCAGAATTTAAAAATACTCAACTGCAAAACTATTCTGTTCAAAATTTGTATTTATTATAATCAAGAAGTGTTATATCTTCTTGCATTTAGTAGTTGGGATTCAATGCCAATCACATTGAAATGATAAAGAATAAGTCATTATTTATTTTAATACAAAGAATATATTGAATATCCAATTATGTCATAGACCTGTTTAAAGTAACAGAATGCTAACGAAGATAATGTATAGTGTTCAGTTTCATGAAGCTGTACTGAATCCAGTATTGTAGATTTTCATATCTGTAAATATGTAAAATAAACTAATAAACATTAATAGTAATTATTTCACTGTCATTCTTTATTTTTAATTTTACTGTTGGAAATGGGAAATTCAGACAAAGTAGTTGTTTCTCTTTCTCTTTTTTTTTTCTCCCAATTTTGCCTTACCTAAGAATAAATACAATTTTGATGTATTAAGTTTTATACACATGTAGAATGAAGTGTTGGCTATAATAAGTAGATGACCTTGTGTGTGCTTATGCATTGTTATTTAAGCAGAGAAGATTTAAGCTTAAATAATTGGAGAAGTGTGAACATTGGGATCATAAAAATTACAAAGATCCATTTTCTTGAATATTAAATTTCGTATTAAATTTTTAAGATTAACATTTTGGAGTCTTAAACGTCATGGGTTGTTTGGAGCCTGGAAGCTGAGGGTAACACCTATTGCCACTGTAGGTATTGTGACTGGCCGGTCCTAGGAGTCGAGTTACGAAGGTGGAGCATTTTTCGACCCTAGTAGAATTCAACCATTATATGGAGGCCCATTCTACCGGCATACTGATGTGATCTGTTGGTTTCCACGGTTTCTCCTATTAATGCACGGCGAATGCCGGAGCAGTACTCTAATAAACGGGCCACGGACCGTGCGTGATCTTTCCTTTTATATCGTCTCCACTTCTCACCTTCGCGCGTGCCCGCCCGCCCGCCCGCACACACACACACACACACACACACACACACCCAAACACACACACACGATGATGGACTGAAGGTACACAACATCACCGTTAGCGTCACACAAGGTTCGATGTTGGGTCCACTTTCTGTGGAATACCATGTATGATGAAATTCTTAGGCTCCCACTCCCAGAAGGAACCAAGATCATTGGCTTCGCAGACGACATTGCCATCGTCGTCGTCGTCGTCGGAAAATTTGTAGAAGAAATAGTATGTATTTGCAATGAAGCCATTGCCATTGTTAGTCGTTGGCTAGATTCCGCGGGATTGCAGCTTCCCGAGCATAAAACAGAAGTGCTGCTCGTAACTAGCAGAAAGAAGAGATCCATCGCTCTCAAGGGTCGGTCACCACAACATTTCATCACGACCCGCGATAAAATACCTCGACCTCATGATCGACACGCGCTTGTCCTTTAAAGACCATGTGGACTACGCCAGCAAAAAAGCGGCGGTGGTGAATGCTGCGTTGACTAGGTTAATGCCTAACACTGGAGGGCCCAGTCATGAAAAGAGGAAGTTCCTTGCCTCGGTCGTCACTTCGGTTTTACTCTACGGTTCACCAGTTTGGGCCAACTCTGCAGATACGAAGAGCTACGTAAGAGACATAGCTTCAATATATCGAATATTAATAATAATTAATATATCGAATATCTGCGCTGAGGGTGGCATGTGCGTTCCGCACTGTCTCCAATGAAGCAGTCTGCGTCATAGCCGGGATGATTCCGATAGATATAATGGCCCGTGAACGGCAGAGGTGTTACGACAAAAGAGACGGGAAGCAGAACTGCTTGGAATAGCTAGCAGAGTGGCAACAGCGATGGGACACGTCCTCCAATGGAATATGGACATACCGATTGATTCCTACAGTTGAATCGTGGATCAGTCAAAAGCACGGTGGGGTAAATTATATCACGAAGCTTCTAACAGGACATGGTTGCTTCAGAGCCTACCTTCACAGGTTCAATCTAGGTGATACCCCTCATTGTCCTGTGTGTGAATCTGATGTTGAGGACGCTGAACACGTGTTTTTTCAGTGCCCACGTTTCGTACCTCAACGACTAGCCATTGCCGAGATACTTGGTATAGGCCAGTTGACACCAGAAAACATAGTTTCAAGTATTCTTGTTTCTGACAGCAATTGGAGGGTGGTGTGCAATTTTGCACAAGATATATTGATGGAATTGAGACGCATAGGGAAAGGTAGGAATGATATGTCATGATTCCTCAACTGACTAATTTCATGTGGCGAGGTCACTATTCCACTCTCCGCGAAGTAATGCCTTTAGGCGGTTCCGCGGAGAGGATGGAGAAGGGAGGTTCGGTTTTAGTGAGTAAAAATATCACAAGCTGAGTAGTACGGGCTACCCAGCGTCTTCTGAAGATTTCCACATACACTCGTAAACACACACACACACTAACACGCACTACATTACCATACATGTCGGGCGCAAAGGCGTGTGTCACACAAGCGTGACGCGCGATCAGTAACGCGCGTCGTACTGTATCTAAGGACCACAACACACTACACCGAGAGATGCGTTGCGAGAAATGTGCGACGAGAAATGAGGAAAGAGGACGGTGAAGGTGCGTCCACACACTACAAATAGGTTATTCGATGTCTCGAAATGCTTTTATGCCCCACAAGCCGAGAGCGGTGACAGCAGTTAGCTGTGAGATCAGCTGCGAGTGCCATTTCTTGTTTTATTAAATGCTCTTGTGTAATTTTAACCGCGTGAAATCCTTGTTTTGTTGCCATAATCGTAAACCATATGTTTAACGAGTTCGAATTGCCTAAAGAGAAATACATTACTGAATCGCATACAAATAGTTATTTAATGTAAAAAACTGGAACGTACTTGTATGTAAATTTGCATGTGACGTTTAAGGGAGAAGTTCAATCTGTTCATATTTTCTAGAGGTTCATAATCTCTCCCTCTGTTTTACTGTATTTGTTGATTGAATT
>BLKR01015090.1:77500-112102 GCA_011170035.1 Teleogryllus occipitalis | reverse complement strand
TATTACGAAATTTACGCACAAATAAAAAAATGTTTGCGAAACAAATAGATAGGTATTTTAGTTTAAACTAAAAACCGTCTAGGTCTTTCTGAATTGAACAGATTGGAGAAAAATGACTTAACGAAATATGGTAAATTTCATTACAAAAACCTGCGGAAGAGGTGTAATTTGCTTCTTAGAAGAGCATGTTTGCAAATATTTGATTTTTCAGATACCAAGTATCAACAGTTAAGTGTATTCGGCACTGCTAGTTCGATAGGTAGGTCGAATAGGGTAGCAATTTCATTACACACGGACCATTGACTTCACGCGATCTTTCGTTCCTCAATCTTCTCCCCTCCTATTCCTTTACACACACACACACACACTCACACACACACACACACACACATACAATCTCCGGAGACCAGTCGCGAGCTTAGAGATTGTCCCGGCTGGGGCGGTGACCCGCTGGAGTTTTCTGGCTATCAATAAATAAATAAATCCAACATTTCCCTCAAACACCTACCTCAAATGATCTATCAACTTTCTCCTCCTTACATTTTAACACACTCCATCTACCTTGCCATTTAGTATCCTTTTCATTAATTCATTTCATTTTTCTCGCCTGAACACATGGCCAATCCAAAACATTTAGGTCTTCTCACCGTTATTATGAAGCTTTCTGTCTCTTCTACCTTTCTTGACACAGTTTCACTTCCAATCCATTTTGCTTTGAACAATTTTCTGTTTTATATTAAAGACTTTTTTAAATATAATTTTTATTTAATTTCATTTTCACTCGTCTATCTCTTCTAATTTGTGTTTTAAAGTACATAATTGTCACATTCCCCACCTGTATCAATAGTCCTTCTATCTGTCACAACTCATATTTCCTTGCCTTTACTCACTTTCTGAAAGTGGAAGTCTTCTCAAGAATAATTAAATCACAACTTGTAAAATCCATCACAGTGGTTCGGATTGACTCATGCCAGAGAGCTTCGAAATGATCTATTCGCTAAAGTGCTCTCACGCAAAATGGTGTGAACGATAAGAAATTTGCTCCTTGAGTCGACTCGAATAACTCGCTGCATTAGTGACGACATATACAGAGACAAGGCATTGCAATATGCTTCACATCGTTTTATGTAATCCAACGGCAATGCAACTTTCTCTGCTATCGTACATCGCAGGTCACTGGTTACTTAGCTCTATGAGTGTTCAGCTCATTCCACACACTGGCAACGTACTGAATAATAGGATATGAAATCAATGGTAAAACGTCGATAATTAATTCTCTCTTTTTAAAATCGATAGCCGGTTATGATAATAAAAAATAACATCGAGAAAAACATTTTGAAAACTATTTTACTAATTCAAAAGTTACAATTTTGATGACTACATGACTTCACACAAGGTAGGAATTTCAATTCTAGATTTTACAGAATAATGGGAGTTTCAGGTGACTGAGGAAGTTTAGGAGGGACTAGTAATGACAGGAGAGAACACAAAAACGAATCGATAAATTAATGGCCAGTCGCATTTAACGGCATGTGATGAATGACATTTGTGATGAATTTTCTGAGGACGTCCAGTCTGATAGCTGACTTAATATTTAAAACCTTTTGATTTTTAACCCGTGCACATACTTGATAAACATGAAGTTCAGTGAAACGCTTCCTGACTTGTCTGTGAGTAGTTATGTGCTCAGTTCCTACAAGCTGTTCACGTACGAACTAATCTGATGAAATGCTAATCAATTAATGAAACGACTTTCAACATTAATACTTGAAGAAAAAATTTTGACCCCCTTTTTAAGCACATTGCGTGCATAATGGAGTGTGAGATTTGTCATAGTTAAAGTTTATATGAAGAAGGAGTACAAAAAGCTAAAATTTATATATGATATGAAATACAAATATATTAAATAAAAAAATATAGTAGCGTGCACATGCAAACAGCAACACGTTGTAACACACTATTATCGTAAATAACTCGCTTTAGAGCCTTGAAACTTAATTTTCATGGCCTCTAGGGGAAACGAGGTAATTTATCTATGTCATAAGCTAGAAAATTAAATCTTTTTGAACATTTTATTCCAAGCTAAGCGTTTGAGAGAAAAATGATTCATATTTGCATTTGTGCACGTGAAAAGCATATTATTAATGGTAATAATCATAATTAAAATAATAATTATAGCACGTGAACGTTATTAGTTTTTATACAAGTTTGTAATTTTCTTATTGTTTCTCTTAACATAACACTGCACATCAACAAAGGGTACTGGAGATTATGTATTTGACTTCCGAAGGACTGTTCTGCTGGTGGTTGAGGACTCAAGGCCATTTTTCGTTGCATTTGTCAGCAATGTGGAAGAGGGTAGAAGTCCAGTGATACACGATTTCTCTCTCTAACATTAGGAAAAGTATGATCTTTCCATTAAACCACATTTCATGATTTTTGCTTTAATTAAAAGGTAGTAGTTCAAGGGTCGAAATAAGCTTGCAAATTCATGAAGATGTGTGTTCAGAGGAGTTAAGCATGCATCTTCTACCCCAATATAGCACACATTTACATAAAAATATAAAATTATGACTCATATACATTTACATATACATATAGTCAGTATATTGATTTCTAAAATTGTAGGTTCCGGAATGCGCCCCAAATCAACTGTTAATGTCGTAGAAATATTAATTTAAAAGAGATATTATTTATAATATAATTCAATAATTATTCCCGAGGTACCGGAACGTCGTTCCGTCGCGTTCCCTCAGAAATCAAGCTCTGCATATAGTACATACAGAGGTGGCGCTTAATACCTTTACACAGTAGATGCAATCGTATTAGTAGAATGGCCAATGTTGATTTTTTTGGGGGCGACCGCTTTTTAATAACGCCGAAAACACAGTTTAATTGCATGCTGCAGCAAACATAAACGTTACCTCAGGCTTTACTAGGACAGAATGCTCAACGCAACAGGTTACCGTCGTTACAGCGTTAATGAAACACAACCTTTGAGAAAGCACCTTGCCGGTATCAGTGTCAATGTTGCGCTGGTGCACTAGCATCGGTTCCAAGAGAGCAACTGTGAAGTGGCGGAAATGGAGACGTTTAGTACAGAAGAAAATGTGTCACAAGTATTGTGATATGTACGCAAAAACATTTGAGGTCAACAGTCAAGACACATAAAGGCCTGTCATCATTAATATGTTCCCGGGGGAAGAGATGGCACGTGAAAGAAAACGAGAATGTATGTGAATGAAAGAGAAATCTTACCAATAGGTAAATTATTTGAACCTACTTTTATGTTCTTAAAATGCCATGAAATTTAGCAATAATTCAAAAATGAATTTTGAATTATTGAATGAAAAATGTAAAGAAATTATATGTAATATTAAAATAAGACAATATATCAATATGATATCTGTAATAGTTTAAAACCAAAAAAAGTTTTTTTTTCGATATACTTTTTTAAGCATTTCCGCTATTTAATTGAAATAAGTTATTATTGTAATCCATTAGAAAACTGGTATAATATGAAGATATTTTGGTATTCATTGTCATCAATTACATAAAAGGTATAATCTTTGTACAATACCAAAAGAACGAAATTCCGTTCGTTTTTTTTAAACTTTAAAATCTCAATTAACCTTATCGGCCGATGAAGCCAAAATAGAACTAATATAAACTCTAATTCCTAATGTGAAAAATCTTCATTAGCACCCCGAAACGTGTTTGTCAGAGCATGCATTTATCTGGACCTATTTCTAAAATGAAGAAAAATTTAAAATATGAAATATACTGCTTTTACTTTCTCGTCCTTATCGATGTAAGAAGCGAAAGTATTATAATCGTGCGCCAGAAAACGGCCAATTTTCGATAGAAAAAGTCTTATTGTCGCAACCTGGTAACGAAAAGTGGATAAATATAGTTCCTGTATTCAGTAAATTTACTTCTTCTTACACAATGTGTAACCGGAATCCCCGTTTTGTGGTCCTCGATACCGAATAATCGATTGATGGCAAAACGTCTGCCTGTCTTTCCGTATGTTGTCAAGCATCTACAACGTTCAGCCGATCAGCTACACCGTTCTGCAGATTTTGTCGAAAACTGATATTCCCCGATCGATCAGAAACAACTCGAGGCTTTAAGAGTTTCAAACGGATATTTTGATTTTCGAGAGTATTTTACATGAAGCCTCAAAAACATTTTCAAAAGTTTCTTAAAAATATCTCAAAATTTTTTAACTAAACTCTGTTTTCGGTTAGCCTAAAGAACGCACAAGAGAATGGTACAGGTCTCATGGTCCTTGAAATCACGGATTTTTTGCAAAAGAGCAATTTTTTGGGAGCGTCTTCCTTGAATTCAATTTTGAAAATAGAGAGATTTCCTTAATGAAATCTGTTCTATAAAGACATCTTGAAATAAGGTCGTGCTCAATTTTCGAAAATGTAAGTAGTTTTTGTGTATTATTGCACAAAATATTTTTTCAATAATTTGTTCTATGAATTTTCTTCTCGTATGTATCAACCCTCCGTTTTTCCGAAAATTTCAAAAAGTTAACATTTAAAAATTACACAACTAAAGATAATTTGCCTTAGACAACGTCTGTTATAAAATATCAGCTCTTTAAAAAAGACCATGTAGAATTTTTACGAGTAGAACATTTTTATATGTACGAGTAGTTTTCGTGTAATTTGTGATTGAAATTAATGCAATTTATAAAAAAAACTCAAAAACAGCTCCAACTTTTATTTTCAATTTTTTTCTACGGGTAGAGGAAGGGTCGCTTAAAAGAATGGCGCGGGTTTCATTTTCGTTGAATACTCTGAATTTTCAAAAATTGCAAATTTAGTAATAATGGAAGAAAGTATGTGCTGTTTTAGAACCACTAGTTTAAAGATGTTCTCCTCGTATTCATAATTTTGTTCAGAAAGTTTAAGCCAGTTGTATTTGCAAGTAGAGATTGAGTGAAGGACGAAATTAGTACCGGGGCAATTGATACGCACATTAGCCTATTATGTTTAAATATTCTGATTTCAATATTTTTACTGTCTGATCTTTTAATTAAAAAAATATTTTTGGAAAAAATTACACAAAATTAGCTAACCACGACGCGTAACTGTTATTGAACTGTGTTTTCAAATATTCCTCCTTTTTTGTATCGAAACCAAACTGGTTTCAAATATGACTCATGGGAAACATTTTTTTTTCATAAAACTGAAATAGATATTTAGAAACAATTTTAAAATTACTCAGTATGGTATCCTATCAATACAGAAACGCTCCATAAACCATAACCGTCAGGCAAGACATGATAGTCTAGTCTGGTTGAAGTTTAACGGCAAATGTATCTCTCCGAAGTACCAGGCAAAGGAAATGCTTTCAACATTCGTAAGTGCAAATTCATGTGATATGTAGTTTGTAAAAATCGTGAAAATTTACTGCATAAAACGGTATTTTCTCTTTACAGTAACGTCTGTTTGCAGACATTAATCTTGAAATCTTGGAAGACATTACCATTGCCTGCTTTGATCGGGGTGCGTTCAGCCATCTGTAATTTGGAGAAATGCCAGACTTACTTTCCGTGAGCAGTTTATCTTCGCTTAACGCAGTTTTTACACGTGCCTTCTGTATCTTTGATGTCGAGGCTGCCCTGATATCGGAATATATTTTACATGATTTGTGATCAGCATAGTGGCTAGGGCAACGTGTCTTTCGACAGAAATTTTTACATTAATTAAATTGGTGGCTTTAGAACTGGGGACACGATAGTCATATCACATACATAGACTGGAAGACGGATAGGGAAAGAATTTGGTCACTAAATATTTACTTTCTAGTGTATGTACGTACATAGAGAGTATTGAATATAGTACAGGGAAAACTATGTAATGACGCGGAAAATAGATTTCGAGATTTAAACGAAAGTATACGTTTTGGGGTCTCCTGAAACTGAAAAATATTTTTTTCAAAACGCCCGTCCATCTTCCAGTGTGCCTGCCTATCTATCTGTCTGTGGACAACACTAGTGCCTAAATATTTGTAACAGTTCTAGGTCGAACTAATTCGACGCGAAGCTCTGCACTATTTTGAAAAACATTCTTTAAAGTTTGGGGGTACTGTACACGAAGCTCTTGAGTACTTTGCTCAAAAATTTCTTCAATTTTTTCTGTAAACTTTTTGTAAGTATAGAGCAATATTTACTAAAAAAATATGGCATAGGTACGACTTTTTCTGTTGACTCTGAATGTTCGAAATTTACAAATTGTTTTTCGGCGTCTTCCCCCTACAACCCTATTGAAGACAGCAATATCTTCTTCAAATAAAATTTGTTCTCCACAATTAGTTTTGTTATTAACCTCATGTACCTTTTTCTAACAAAGTTTAGTAGTTTTCGAGAAATTTTGAAATACATATAAGCAATATTAAAAAAATACCAAAAACAAGATTTTGGCAAAACTGGGTCCTAATTTGATATTTAAACTTTTTGTAGGAATAATAATAAAAGCCCTGTAACAGATGGCATGGACCTCATTTCGATGTATTCTTTCGTTTGTTTTTTCAAAAAATAAAATATTGTGACCATCCGTTTTGCCGAGGTCTCGGAAAACGGAGCACATCAATATTCAAGAATAAGATAAGCTGTTTGAACGCGCGCCAACGCGCATGAATACAATCCGAAAATGGAAACTACGAACTATATCCGTAAGAGAGCGTCTCGGTAGAGTATGCGACACCGAGAGTCGGGAGAAAGAAAGCTTTCTTTTCTGAAGTAACAGCTGGAGAGTGAGGACCTACCGATCACGAGAAGGCGGCACCTCGTACTGCTACGGACTTCAGGACTGCATCTACGATAAAAACTCTTCAAGACATTCGAGGAGTTTTTTATTTTTATATTTATTCTTCTTATACAATAGACTCAGTTGTCGTATTGTAGATTCTTTTAAATATGGAATTAAAAGCTAGTTACATTCTATAAAAGAATACGAAAAGAGTATCAACGGAAAACGAGACGGAGGCCACATCGTGAGTTGAACAACGGTACTGGAAAGGGGCGACCGTGCGGTTCTGCAGAGGGGCGGCTTTGCTCCCGACCGAGCTGCAAGGACAAGGACATCGAGCGATTGGAAGAGTCGACGCCGCAGATTTTTCTACGCCGTGAGAAGACACAGTAAGGTCGTGCCAAATTGAACAATTTGTAGATATTAGAAGGAATAATTTGTTTCGGAAAGAAAGTATTAGTACAGGTTCTTTATACCGATATTCTGTGAAAAATAGAATCAATCTTTTCTTTCAAGAAAAACTTAGCTAATTGTAAAGTTGCAACTAGGAAATTTACGACTGGAATGATTAGGCAAAGTTTTAAGTATTCTTTGAAATTGATTTAAATGAGAGAAAGGAAACAGTGTAGTTAATTATTAAGAGTGTAAGTTGT
Organism: Teleogryllus occipitalis; assembly: GCA_011170035.1. NCBI lineage: Eukaryota > Metazoa > Arthropoda > Insecta > Orthoptera > Gryllidae > Teleogryllus > Teleogryllus occipitalis. The sequence continues at coordinate 104,682 of BLKR01015090.1, read as the reverse complement.
TGTTTTTTTTCAGCAAGACAAAATTCTTGTATATATGTAAAGTGTTTTATGTTCATTTACTGTAACAGCAATTTAATTAGAATATACTTAAGTAAGTGGAAAGTGATTCGACTTGTGTTTCTGTGTAAGTGCATTCAATCCACAACGGCCCACATGACCCTGATCCCCGCTATTCTAATTGTATTTTTTTATTTTGCGCCCACCTTGAAAACCCATTCTGAGCTAGCCGGCAGAGGGGTGGGTCGCAACTGGCGCCCATAAGCGGGGCTCGATTATTGGATGCATTTATCAAAACTCGATTTGAGAAAAACTGAGACCAAAATTTGGTGGAACCAAAATTTCTAGTACAATTGAATCACAATTCACTAAGATTGCTGAACAGGTTACAGAGAACAAAAAAGGTGTTGTGTAAAAGTGTGTTTTTTTCTGGAGTGTTTTTCAAAAAGGGTATTATATGAAAGTGTTATCTGTTCGAGATAGTGTTTGGTATTTGTGTGTGTAATAATTTGTAAAAAGTGTATTGTGTCTGGGAAAGAGGATTGATTGATTCTAGGCAGTTAATACAGTCAAAATGGCAGATAAATATAACGCGGCTAGGAATTTAACTACCGTTGAAGGATCGTCTGGGGATTCAGATAGCGATAGGGAAGTGGGAGGACAAGCTCCAAGTACCATGATCGCGAAAGAAACGGTAGAAGTAGAACAAGGAACGTCAGGAGAAACTAGCATGACCTCGCCGACGGAATCACAGCAAACGCCAACACGAGATCCGGATGAGGAACAACGAAACCTCGACAGGGCAAATTTAATGATGCAACGATTAATAGGACAATTCATGCAGCAATTAGATACGAGGTTAGGAATGCAGAATGAAAAGACAGGAAAATATAAAGAAATTAGGGACTAACTTAGAAACTAAATTAGAGGAGAACAAGAATGCATTAGAAACTAAATTAGAGGAGAATAACTCGGCAATAAATGCTTTAGAAACTAAATTAGAGGAGAACAAGAATGCCTTAGAAACAAAATTAGAAGAAAATAATAGGAAGTTAGAAGAGAATTTAAAAATACAATTCACTGAATTAGCAGAACAGTGGAAGGTCGAATTTAAGAATGAGATTCAACAAGAATTAGGGCAGGAACACGAGAAGTTAGAAGAAAAATTCACGGAACTGGGTCATGAATTAGAAGAGAAGATTGATCAAGTTACGAAAGGATTTGAAAATAGGATCGAAATGCAATCAGATCTTATAACCACCGTGTCCGACAGGCAGACTGAGATAGAACAAGGTGTAGAGAAGTTTCAAAAATTAGTTACTGAACAAGTTAAGGTTCAAGCTAGTAAATTAGATAGTGGAATAAAAGCTCTTTCGGAACAAGATGTGGTTCTACAACACCAAATTACAGCATGTACGAATGACGTTGTAGAATTGAAAAATCAAATTGAAAATTTACCATCGAGTGGAGGAAGCGTTCCGCACACGTATTTTTCATTACCGTGTACTCCTAAATTTAGTGCAGCGGGAGATGAAAATCCATGCGTATTTATGAGGCAGGTGGATAATTTCTTTTCTTTAAATTATGTTCCGGACAATAAGAAAACTCACATAGTCTATCAGATGATGCAGGGTAATGCACGAATATGGGCAGATAGTTTAGGAGAATTACCAAAAACTATGACAGAATTTAAAGAAAAATTTTACTCAAGATACTGGAACAATGAAACTCAAATTAATTTCAAAGTTAATGTAATGTATGGTACGTGGAAGAAAGGTACGATGTCCATGCAAGAATATGCAGAGGAGAAGTTAGCTTGTTTCAAATTATGTACTCCGACGATCCCGGATGACGAAATTGTCTGTTTGTTAACACGTCATTTTCCGTCAGCTACACAAAATTTGCTTAAGAATCTCTTGCCAATGTCCACGGAAAAGTTAATAACGCAGCTGGGATTGTATGATGCGACTTTCGTGTACAATGAGAGGTTACAGAGAGCAAGGGCAAATGTTAGTGGGCCGGTAGAAAGCCAAGACAGCAGGCAGCAGCAACATTATGTAAGCAAATCAGAGAAAAGAGGAACTTACAAATCGAAACAGCACGTAGAAGAACAGACCTATGCTAGACAAGATAGGACGCCGTCTAAAGATAGGAATAGAAAAAATTCTATTGATAGAGGAGTTTTCCAAAACAGAAATACTGAACCCAGTACATCTCGCGGACATGAGTCGGAAAATTAGAAAGGTTTGTTTCGACACGCCATCCCGCCGCAAACCTAATAGAAGAATCTAGGGAAGAAGAGGTGGCGATATTATCGATCGAATTAATCTCATTTGATGACGAACCGTGGAACGAAGAAGAACAAAAGCAGATCGGATCCAGGCGACAGTGTCCGAAGCTTAAGGTTAAATGTGAGGGTGTTGATACGTCAGTACTAGTGGATACAGGTTGTGCGACCTCCGTCATAGCGGAAAGTTTGTTGAATGAATTGAAAAACCAGGGAGTGGAGGTACCTACATTGCCGCTCGTAAAGTCTTTTCTGATAGGTGCGAATCGGAAAAAATCAAAGCCAATAACAAGACAAGTTTATTTGGATATAGAGATAGGCAAGAATAAGTATCAAGTTGTGTGCCTAGTAGCGCCGGAACTTTTATATCCGCTCATACTGGGAATCGATTTCATGAAACAATACGGGGTTGTTATCAACTTAGAAAAAAATACCATGACGTTAAAACCGAATAATCAACAGGATCTCGAATTTGATTCGTTCACATGGAATTATTGGGAGGCGAATTGTTTGGAGGAAGAAGATGTGAAGCTGAAAATTCGTTCGCATGTGCAAGGAAATTCTAATCTTAATGAAAATCAGAAGAAACAATTAATTGAAGTATTACTTAGGAATCAGAAGGTGTTTTGCAAAAACAAGAATCCAGTAAAAGATTTTCAATTCGAAATAGAACTAACAGATAAAACGCCATTCACGGGTTACCAATATGTCATTCCAGAAAAACATAAGGAGGAGGTGGATAAGCTCATTGCTACAATGGTTAAAGATGATATTATCATGAAGTCCAAAACCTCTTATCTAAGCCCGATAGTGCTCGTAGAAAAGAGTAATGGGAAGATAAGGTTGTGTTTAGATGCAAGACGATTGAATCAAGTTACCCTACCGTACAGAGACAGACCGTTGCGTGTAGAGGATTTAACTAATCAATTATCCGGCATCAAGTGGTTGAGTTCAACCGACTTCACTGCATCGTATTGGCAAATAGCGATAGCACCTGAATGTAGACAATATACAGGATTTATTCACCGGGGAATTTCGTATGTATTCAAAAGAATGCCATTTGGACTCAAGAACAGTGCATCTGCTCTTGTACAATGTCTAGACAATATCATTGGCAGAGAGATGACCAACGATGTTTTTATCTATATTGATGACGTGCTTGTGTATTCTAAGACATTTGAAGAACACATGAACAAGCTAGATATTTTGCTGAAACGTCTCATTGAAAATAATTTACAGTTGAATTTGGAAAAAAGTAATTTTTGCACTAAACAAGTTAAATTCCTGGGGTATGATTTGACAGTCAACGGAGTCAAGATGAACTTGGAGAAAATGCAAGAAATAGATAAGATTGCACCGCCTAAAAACACGAAACAACTCAAAAGTTTATTAGGTTGCGTGAACTATTACTCAAGGTTTATTCCGAATTTCGCCATGCACACTGCAATATTTCTTCAGTTGTTGCGAAAGCACACTAGATGGAAGTGGACTGAGCATCATGAAAGAGCTTTCAACAATTTAAAAGCAATGTTTCATGAATCATGTATGATAGCATATCCCGATTTCACTAAGCCATTCATATTGCAGACCGACAGTAGCAATCTTGGAATGGGTGCCATACTATTCCAAGAAATTAATAACCAAGAGAAGATAATAGCAATAGTGAGTCGTGTTTTGAAAGAATGTGAGACTCGTTACACGGCCACAGAGAAGGAAGCGAATGCTATTGTATGGTCAATACACCGATTGAGAGAGTATCTTGTAGGAAGATCATTCATTATTAGAACGGATCATAAAGCCTTAGTTTTTCTAAAAAGATGTCATCCAAATAACGATCGACTACTGAGGTGGATAATATGGTTACAACAATTTTCTTTCAAGGTAGAATACTGCCCAGGCAGATGTAACTTGTTGCCCGATTTGCTTAGTAGGAATGTCAATGCCGAACACAATTCAATGCCTAACACTTTGTTCCCGGCTTCTCCAATTCAGTTAAATATAATGAGCATGCCAGGTTTAACTTGGGAAAACATCGCAAGATTTCAAGATGCCGATGCCATAATGGAAAAGATGAAAAGATTTTGCAGAGGAGAACTCGAACCTACGGATCCAGATGTACGACGGTGGACGGCTGACCCATTGAAATGGAAATTGGTAGATCAAGTTTTGCTCATAAGGGTGCAACAACAGCCATCGCTTTATCGAATCTGGATACCGCAAGTCTTAACAACCGGGATCATCTGGTTCGTGCATACCTCTTTAGCACATTTTGGGGCCGAAAAAGTAGACCAAGCAATTAAGGAAGTTTGTCATTGGAAAGGGAGAAAAAAACAAGTGGATAACGAGGTTGCCAAATGTGTACTGTGTCAGAAAACCAAGTACCCGAATCGACATTATTCGGGCGCAATGCATGCTATAATACCTTCAAAAGAAAATGAGCTAGTTGCCATAGACTTATATGGTCCTTTACCGAAGGCCAAATATGGATATAAACATATTTTTGTATGCATCGATGTGTTTTCTAAGTTGACCCAAGTATACCCTGTGAATAGAGCGAACACTAAAAATTGCCTGCACCAACTTAATAAGTTTTTTCAATTTGCTGGTCCATATGCCAAGGTGCTGACAGATCATGGTGCCCAATTCACTAGTGAATCCTGGTTACAGGCCATGCAACATATGAATGTCAAACATATATGTTCCAGCATTAGACACCCACAGTCAAACCCTTCAGAAAGAGTAATGAAGGAACTGTCGAGGCTATTTCGAGTCTACGTGTCGAGGCAACATAGCGAGTGGTCGCTACTAATTCCACATATAAATAAATGGTTAAACCAAATCCACCATGAGTCAATTGGAATGACCCCATATGAGGCCCATTTCAAACGAAAACCAGAGCATCCATTACAAACCCTTATGAAACCAGAAATAGAGCACCAAAATCTAGCCAATGAAGAAATACTTAGAAAGCTAAGAAAAGCGGCAGATAAAAGAAAATCACAAGCTACCGGAAAAACTTACGAATTCCAAGAAGGGCAGAAGGTATTATTAAGGGTTCCGAAAAGTTCTGATTTGATACATAAACAGTATCATAAATTTTTTAGATTGTTTGAGGGACCGTACTCAATTGCTCACAAACAAAATCCCAATGTAGCAGTGTTAATAGATGAAAGCGGGAATACAATTGGAAAGTATAATTTCCATAGTTTACGACCTTTTAAAGAATAGAATAAATGTCAAGAGAAAGAATAAAAGAAGAAAGACGAAAGAAGAAGGAGAAGAAGAAAGAAGAAGAAGAAGAAGGAAGAAACAAGATAGCTCGACATTCCAGAATCAAGACAGAAGAAAGGAAGAGCATCAAGTTTGGTTAAAAGATTTTTTCGGCATATGAAATCAAATCCCACAAAATCTTTTTTTTCGAAAGAAGGGGTTATGTGACCATCCGTTTTGCCGAGGTCTCGGAAAACGGAGCACATCAATATTCAAGAATAAGATAAGCTGTTTGAACGCGCGCCAACGCGCATGAATACAATCCGAAAATGGAAACTACGAACTATATCCGTAAGAGAGCGTCTAGGTAGAGTATGCGACACCGAGAGTCGGGAGAAAGAAAGCTTTCTTTTCTGAAGTAACAGCTGGAGAGTGAGGACCTACCGATCACGAGAAGGCGGCACCTCGTACTGCTACGGACTTCAGGACTGCATCTACGATAAAAACTCTTCAAGACATTCGAGGAGGTAATTATCATATTACAATGCATTAAAACAATTCATCAGGAAAAGGATGAAAGTATAAGTGACGCATTTAAAATCTTTGTAAGAGAGAGGAGTGTGAATAGCATGAAACTAACGAGGCCATTCATTTCTTTTCTTTGCAGTTTTTTATTTTTATATTTATTCTTCTTATACAATAGACTCAGTTGTCGTATTGTAGATTCTTTTAAATATGGAATTAAAAGCTAGTTACATTCTATAAAAGAATACGAAAAGAGTATCAACGGAAAACGAGACGGAGGCCACATCGTGAGTTGAACAACGGTACTGGAAAGGGGCGACCGTGCGGTTCTGCAGAGGGGCGGCTTTGCTCCCGACCGAGCTGCAAGGACAAGGACATCGAGCGATTGGAAGAGTCTACGCCGCAGATTTCTCTACGCCGTGAGAAGACACAGTAAGGTCGTGCCAACTTGAACAATTTGTAGATATTAGAAGGAATAATTTGTTTCGGAAAGAAAGTATTAGTACAGGTTCTTTATACCGATATTCTGTGAAAAATAGAATCAATCTTTTCTTTCAAGAAAAACTTAGCTAATTGTAAAGTTGCAACTAGGAAATTTACGACTGGAATGATTAGGCAAAGTTTTAAGTATTCTTTGAAATTGATTTAAATGAGAGAAAGGAAACAGTGTAGTTAATTATTAAGAGTGTAAGTTGTTTTCTTTTTTTCAGCAAGACAAAATTCTTGTATATGTAAAGTGTTTTATGTTCATTTACTGTAACAGCAATTTAATTAGAATATACTTAAGTAAGTGGAAAGTGATTCGACTTGAGTTTCTGTGTAAGTGCATTCAATCCACAACGGCCCACATGACCCTGATCCCCGCTATTCTAATTGTATTTTTTATTTTGCGCCCACCTTGAAAACCCATTCTGAGCTAGCCGGCAGAGGGGTGGGTCGCACTACACTACCACACACATCGGGAAATCGGTCGGGAGCTTAGAGCTTGTCTTGACTAGGGCGTACCCTGCTCCTGCTAAACACCTAGTTGGGGGGGCGCAAGCTAATGTGTAAGTTCGAGCCGGATCTCACTATCCAACGAGGGAAGAAAATCGCGGCCTTCCGTGGCAAAAACTTGCTCTACACTCACGGGTCATAACTTAACCGTTACAACCCATCCAACTTCACACTCGTTACTGAACTGATAAAGAACAATGGATTTTAAAAAGGTATTAATATTTTCAACGGTCGCAATGATGCCGGTACGAAAATGAATTAACAAATAAATCAAGTATATCTCTCAGATACTTCACGTCTGATGGAATGTTAATACATGCAAAGAACGGCTGGTGCCAGGAGCTCATAGACGTCGTTTCCCCCCTCACCCCGAACTGATGACAGAATAGTTTGAATTGTCTCTGTAATTACTGTCTCACTGTTCTCCTGTTCGAAGGATAATTCTGGCTACATCACTGTGCATACTACTCGTCAATTTGTTTAAAAATACTTTTTCTTGATAATGTCTTCGTCAAACCAATAAGATACACTATATGCTCTGTCATAACATCAAATTGTGTTATCTCTGCTTCAAATCATTTAGTCGACATGGCGTTTTTTTATTGTTATCAATGTTCTCACTATATTTTAAAATGACATTCTAAACCCTAGCGAAGCAGGTGAAGACAAAGTTTGATATTTTTATCAAAATAGACCGTTTTTTGAGATAAACAAAGGATAAGTGGGATCAAAATCCAAACTAATGAAAAGAGATTTATGCAGTTTTTTCACTCTGGCCAAAGAGAAGCATATGATAGAAAATAATGATAAATTGAAATACATTTTTTTTTACAAAATATGTTTTAAAAAATAATCAATGGTAAATACAAGTGAGAATTTTTTTAATTTTATAGGCTTTAAAAGAACAACTAGTGGTACTACAACAGTACATTCGTTCTCTTATTGCAATGGGAACATAATACAATAATAACTTTTAGTATGAATGCACATTTTCATTACACAGTCAATGCACATCGACCATTGTATAAAGCAAAGACTCTCAAAGACAGGACTTTCACAAACTTCCACTTCTACTACTAGGGGATAAAGACACACGTTGCTAAGAAGGTACATTATATTGGAACAGTAACTCAAATTAACATGTGTTCGGTTTTCGACAATTCACTTCTGTCGAAAGCTTTGCGTCTGAGCCCATTTCGTCCGAGAGCGCCTGTCTTGGCATCCTCTTAGCATCGTAATTGATTAGTTTATTTCCGAGATTCGGCATTTTCCTACACGTCGACTTGTGGCGAAGTTTGTGGGGAAGTGGGGAAGTTGTGAGAGTGGAAAGGGAGGACAAGGACGAGGAAGGAAATATCGCGCGGTCTGTGACCCGTTTATTAAAGTACAACCACAGATGGTTTATAGAATTCTCCTACATACTGCAGCGGAATTTCTTTCCAGGAATCTAGGTAGTGTGGAAACTGTGCTACCAGTAGAACTGGAACTCTTGGACCTCCTGATCTGTAAAGCTACAGTGGCAACAGCTTTTTCGCTGAGCTATCTCAGACGGTCTGTTAGCATCGTGCAGGGTGAAAAGATTTATTCGCGCATGCGCGTTGAATTGCCTACAACGGGAGGCTTCTTCAGGAAATGTTTCTATTTCCTCGCGCAAGCTACTGCGAAAAGCAAAGCTTGTCTTTTCGTCATTTTGTCTTCTTGTAATAAGAAGGAGTGAGGGGGGGTACAACGCCCTCACGTCCGTTTTGAGAACTTTGTGCTCCAGATCAACGAATCTCAAATCATTTTCCTTATGTTGTAAGCCTTCCCTGTACTCGTTGATCGGTTCATGTGTGCTCGCACCTCCATAGCACGCAGAATGTCGGGGATTGGAGAAAACTCTGGAATTTTCGTGTACGTGAGATGAGGGACTTTCTGGCAACGAAGAAATATACTAATGTACTGAAGAATTATGTTCAATTTATTTTAAAATGTTCTCAAATATTGATGGCAATTATTTCCTTTCACAGTGATATTTCTTCCGGCAGTTGTCGTAGTTGGTTACGAGTGAGCACGTTAAATATATTCTCTGTCCTGTGAGATACCTGCAGGAGATACGCTCTTGCTCCAAATAAATGCTTTGACTATAATGGGAAGTGTCGTGTGTTGCAGTGCCTGACGGGAAGCCCATCATCACGACGGCGCACAACACCAGCTCCACGTCCCTGCACATCAGTTGGCGGCCGCCACCGCGCGACTCCATCCACGGCGAGTTCCTGGGTTACCGCATCGAGTACCGGCCGCGCGACCGCGGACCAGAGGCCGTCAAGGAGATCTACATCCGAGACGCCAACGTAGACGTGAGTGGCCGCCAGTACGCGCTCGCACCCGCCCGCCCTCCCTGCCTTCCCACGACCCGCACATCCCACCGCTTGCACGCTCAAACGACCCCTGTCCCCGTAGATCCTCCCCTCCACTCCCCGTACCCCGTAAGCCACCGACCACACTTGAAGAACACCCCAATCCCAGATAATCTCAGTCCCGAGATCCTCACGCTTCGGAAACCTCATTGGATCTCGCAGACCCCATTCCCTCAGAGCCCCAATTCGCCGAGGGACCCACATCGTTCGTATCACGCTCCCCGTAGATGCCCTCTCCCCCAGAACCTTATTCGCGAAGGAGCCCACTTCGTGTAGACCACGTTCCCCGTAGATGCCCTCTCCCCCAGAACCTTATTCGCGAAGGAGCCCACTTCGTGAAGATCACTCTCTCCGTGGATGCCCTCTTCCCCAGAACCCCATTCGCCAAGAACCCCACTTCGTGCAGACCACGTTCCCCGTAGATGCCCTCTCCCCCAGAACCTTATTCGCCAAGGAGCCCACTTCGTGAAGACCACGCTCTCCATGGATGCCCTCTTCCCCAGAACCTCATTTGCTGAGAACCCCAGTTCCTGCAGACCACGTTCCCCGTAGATGCTCTCTGCCCCAGAACCTTATTCGCGAAGGAGCCCACTTCGTAAAGACCGCGCTCTCCGTGGATGCCCTCTTCCCCAGGACCTCATTCGCCGAGGACCTCATTCGCTCTCCTCCGTGAAACTCCCATCTCCGTTGTGCCCCTGACCTTTTCTCTCGCGGTCTCTCTCCTCGGTCGCGCCACGTTCGTGCAATAGACTCTCCCTAGGTAGGAAAATAGCCCACTCTCGTGCTAGTCCTCTCGCGGACCCCATTTTGCCCGTTTCGATGCGCCTCTCCCGCTGCCTCTTGCTTCGATCCTCCCTTGCCCCATTCCCACGCACAGCCAATCCATCACGGGCTCATTCATCGGGTTTCTACACCGTCTCCGTTCTACCCTTGCATCATTCCTCTGCCTCATCTCCCAACGTAGAACAACAGAAAGGCAGCGTTGTCTTTTCTAACAATACTTTTAATTTGTACCTCTATTCTTCCTGCCATGTAGCATACGTTGCCAGAGATGTTAGACAATCTAATGATTTTGAAATGTTAAATGTTGGAAAATCACAAAAATCTAGTAAATTTTTAAACGTTTTTGTGTATACATGTATAGGATGAATTATTTTAGGAGCGAAACACCACTGATGCTTCATAATATTAGGAAGTAATAATTGTCGTCTTGACATCGAATACATAGATTCACGTAGAAAGGTTTTTTATTTGTTTTGCAATTTCTTTGCAATTTTTGGAACACCGGAACTTTCCGCACATTTCCAAGACCCCAAGCTTTGATGAATACTCGTGTCATTTTGTGTCAGAAGACGATGTTTTGCGTCATTTGTGAACTCCGAGTGCACTGCAATTCTGACGGTAGACTGGCTAGTTCGGTGGCGATCGGGTGATATAGCTCTGTCGTGACATGCATATCAAATCCTATAATTCACAAATTTGCATTTTTCTTCGTCAATAATCGAAAAATGTAAGTGTACGTTTCTCCGAGAATACTTGAAAATATCTTCTGCGCTGCGACTCACTTTAAGCACAAGAATTCAGGACGTTACAGAAAACGAGAAATCATCAACTGTGTAAAAACAAAGCGTTTTTAAAGCAATGATATAAGATACATTTGTCAATGTAATTACGAAGAAACTTTTGTTCTTTTTCACCGGAAATAGCTCATGATACGCTTCCATGCATATGCCACCAATTTATCACACTCCTTTGATGTCCGTTACTCAAAACCTTCAAAATTGTGTAGTTTTCTAGTTAAAAATTAATATAATGAACTTATGATTTAGTTTGGAAAGAATAAGAGGAAGCAAAATAAAATCTTACCTTTGTATTTATTAGATTAGAAATTGGCATATTTCAGTTTGTGTAAGTCAACATTTTCCTGTTACTGAAAAGTTTGTTATGGTGCAGAAAAGACTTAAATTTTTTATGCATACCATATATTTAAGGTTTTATCGTTAAGCAATGCACTTTGGAGAATTGAGAGAAGAAGCATGATTGAAGATCTGTGTAATCAAATCTCCTGTAAAGTATGTCTCAAAATATATGTTACAAACGTCTAGGGCACGTACAGTGCCCGAAAATGATCACTTTTTTATACAGGCGTGTGTGAAGGGGGAGCCAGGACCATAAAACATTTTGAATGGAGAGCGTAATCTTATGTAATATTTTTTATCGTTAATATTTTAAAACGACACGTTAAAAAAATTAAAACGACACGTTAAATATGCTGAAATAGCGTACATAATGTATAAGAAATTTAATTTTATAGTGATGACAACTAACGGATGGACTCATTAGTCTAACCGGATATTATTATAGTATCTTTGATTGAGGTTTATTGCCTAGTAGAATTAACTTTGAAAAGAGTCAATGTTTAATTTAGTTGTAAAAGTCAACTCTTGTGCTGTAGCCATTGACTCGCCAGTTTACAATAATTAATATCGTCTCTTATACTATTTCAGTAGTATACATAAACTTTTGTGGCTTTCACACGCCTCCAAGAATTTCATGGAGACGTGAATAATTGCACTTTGGCTCTACAAACGTTAAGGATTTGTCTTTTTAAAAATGCATTTAAATATTCGTGTCAAATGCAACCCGCAACACTTTAAAATCTATATTGTTTAAAAGCTCCTTTAAAAAAGCATTTTAGGGCCTTAAAACTAAAACTTTGGGCCAGCGGCGTCAAAAACACGTTTCCCACATTGTAATCCACAGGATGAGATCCTTTTGAAAAATCTATTACATTTTCGCTGGTTCTGCGCGTGTCGATTCTACCCTTTCTGTTCAGAGCATATTGAATCTGTAACAGTATGTGGAATTAAACTAATTACTCTATCTTCTACGCGAATGAATTACACGGATTTACCTCTCTACTCGGTAATACCGTTAAATAAGAATAGTTTGTCTTGTCAAAGGAGTATTTTATTGTTATCAATTACAAGGGGCCACATAGAACAAGTGACGAAGGATAAGAAGGTCTTGAAGAAAAAGATATATTTACACGCTTAATATGGAAATGAAGAAATAGCGAAGAGCGTTTAACATGCGAGAGTGGAAAAAATTTCATAATGCCAAATTTTAAATTAAAATTTCAAATTGCAATTAAAATAAAATTTCAAATTGCAAAGTAATTGCACATTTTGAACGTGCTTTATATTTTTGATTTTTTGTTAATTTAGTTTTGAAACGGTGTTACATGAAATTGCATCTACATATTTGTAATGTGCGAGTATAGTGTCAATTTTAGTTCCCAAAAATCTTGTTACACTAAGAGCGTTTTGCCAATATGTAATTTTATAAAGTTTGTGAAGTCGTATCAAATATACTACATAAAAAATTGGAACGAAATATGTGAAAAATTGTGAAACTGTCCAAAAACTATAAAGCAAATTGAAAATTGTATATTGTGTAAGGGGTGAACAAGAGGAAAAAACTTTTGAATCTATCCATGCAAGGAGACCCATTTAGAATCAATCCCCACAATCACCCTAAAATTGCTACACAAAAATTTAAAAAAATGATCATCTAAAAATGTCAAAAAATATACGAAACTAACCCTAACTAAATGCGGCCAAGTCGGAGTCAGTCCCTTCTACAGCTACTCAAAGATAAATTTCAATTTTAAAAAAAGCAAATTGTACTTTAAAATGGCACATATAAATAATGTTTAATGGATTTAGAAGCCTATATCTATAGTTCTCTCCCCCTCTTATTTTAGGTTGTGCACGCTTGTGCTTCTTGACAGTGAACATAGCGAAAGATTTTACGCAAATGAGTTACACATGTGATATCTGTACCTGAATGTTAGGCAAATCCCGAATGCACAGCTGTATGGCAGGAACATGAGAACTTATGAGCGTAATGAGTTGCCTTGCGTTCAGAAGCAAACGCTCCAATTGCAACTCCGTTATGTGAATTTCCCAATATATGATCAGAGGCAAAAAGTGATCATTTTCTTCCTCTCCAAATCACCCAAAAGTTTGTAGTATTTATTTTTAGACCGTGCCTATTACGCATACGGGATTCTGTTGCAGAGCCACACCATCCAGAACCTCGAGACGTACACGCAGTACCGCGTGTCGCTGCAAGTGTTCAATCCGGAGGGCCACGGGCCCAGCACCACGGTGCTCGTCATGACGGACGAAGGCGGTGAGTAAGAAGTGCTTGAGTCGCTCTGCGCTCGCTCGTCTTTTGTATGTTTGTGTTTTATTAGGGGTCACATTAACATCTTGGTTATTAGCGACCACTATTGGGGTTAAAGTTTTGGTAACTATGAAGATGAAACAATATGGTGATAAGGGGTGAAAGGACGAACACGAATACAACCATGCCCGAGGGGGACTCGAACCCGCGACCCTTCGGTCGGAGATTTCGGTCTTTATTATTATTGTTATTATTATTAATATTGTTATTATTATTGTAATTATTGTTAGTTAACTGCCACCGGGTGATACCCAATAGCAGTTCAAATAAATGTAATGTATCATGTTCATACATGATTATATTCGAATAATATATACGTTTTTTATATACCAGCATTATAAACAACTTTTCCTGTTGCAAGAAATCTTAATAAAAGGGTATTTTACGGCACAAATGATGTATTAGTATTTTACAGCACGAATGATTGCGTCATCACACACATTCAGATCACTACGACACTACTGCCTTAGCGATCTCAGCCACTGTATCGGCACTCGCTTGTCTTGCGAAGAGAAACAGAACACCATCACGGCGTGTGCTCACGGCACCAAAGGGGCCGTCCATAAATTACGTGAGGTGATTTTGGCGTCGCTAGCCGAATCCGTTAACCACGTGAAGACACGAAGGTTAAGCGAATTCGAGACATCGCGGGTTCCTGATTGGGTGACCGTCTAGGAACCCCGCGATCTAACGGCGACGAGGTCAATCGCCCTTTACGCGACATACGGCTAAATACAAATATACCTACCACGGGATTTGCACAGTGCACCAGCTCTTCAACTCTGTATGTCCTGTACTTCAAGTACAATTGTTACATTGCAGGAAATTAATATATATGACTTTTTGTTGAGATGTGTACTAGTAATCTGCGAGTAAAAGTTGCGCTGTACGTATAGTGCTTATTATTGTTAATATTAATCTGCACGCAGAATTTTACAACTTTTTTATTATTTACATACTTACTTGGCAGCCAGTGCGATGCCATCTCTAGATACAAACATAAATAGTGTTTTCTGGTGCAAAAAGACCGGAGCTGTCCTCTGAGAATCGGCAACGGAAATTGATTGATTGATTTTCTCGTGTTTCCTGTCGCGTCAACTGCTTCGGTCATTATTCTCGTTAGTGTAGTGCATGTCTTTTTCGGGAGATGGCGGTGCCCACTGGATGGCGAGATCCGGCGCCGACCTACCGTCGGCTAGTGGGGTTTCCCCCTAACCAGGACTCTCCCACCAGCGGACCACTGCCCCAGCCGGGACAAGCTCTAAGCTCCCGACCAGTCTCCCGGAATATGTGATAGTATGGAGCATGTTAGTGTAAGTGTAAGAGGAGAGGATAGGACAAGGAAGAGGAAGGACAGATCGCGCGCGGTCCGTGGCCCGTTTGGTAGGGTACTGCTCCGGCATTCGCCTGGTGTTGATCGGAGACACCACGGAAAACTACCAATCAGAGCAGCCGGCCGCTAGAATTCTCCGCCAGACAGCGACTGAATTCGACCTAGCTGAAAAGCTAGTGTCGAAAAACCTGCCACCATCAGGACTCGAACCTAGGACCTCCCGGTCAGAGGTGCTGCAGTGACATCAGTTGACGCACTGAGCTACCGCTACAGGTGGCAACGGAAAGGAAGCAAGTAAATGCGCGTCTCCCCAGTGCAGTGGAAGCTCTCGCGTCCTGGACGAATATAATTGTTTACAGTGTTTAGCTATCTGTGATTCTTTTGATCTACATGATTTCATTTTGTGGTACAGGGAAAATTTATAATATTGCTAATTTTTATTTTGTTACAAATACAGATAGTGAACATTGCATAAACTATATTTTGTTTCTAGAAGAAGCCATTTAGGGTACATAGTTCCTTGTCGTGCATCGGAAAATTTATATGCCGTATTTCTCATGAAATTACTGGTTTTTTTTTCAGGTTGTAAGAATACATTTTTGTGAGGTAATTATGAAATGTAAACGAGCGCAAACCATTATTTTCATTTATGAAAAAAACAACCTTATAGCCTGCAATGATATAATTGGTCTGATGTCATCTTTGAGAATGGAGCATAATCCACTAGTCTGGAGGCTTTTCGAAGGCTTGTCTAATTTATGTTTGAGAGCTTTTTTTCTTTATAATGACAATGTACTGTCGTCTGTTCCTATAGGTCTCGCCGTAGTACGTATGAAGGAAATGAAAAATGTTAAATTACTTCTTGAAAAAAATATTATGAAGTACGTCGGTGGCAGATATTTGGCGACCTGATTCGCCTTCATACTTGGAATGTAGTTAGAATATACCGAAAACAATTACATCAGCTGCGAGTGAAATAATAGTGACAGGGCTTTGCACTACATAAGATACATCTGATCTGAAAGTGAAATGCTGGAAAAAATAATATCAAGAATTTTCTATTAGCTGCCGGTAATAAAATCGTTTTCCCACCTTTGCACATTAAGTTAGGGCTGATGTGGGCTAGTGGAAGCGATGAATCAAGGACAAACTTCCAAGTATTTAATTACAAATTCCTATGTATCAATGATACTAACAAGGAACATTTAAACAAGTTGAGGTCGAAATCTGACAAGATTTTTTTCTATTGAAAGATATTCACTATTGAACGGTACACACTATATGTGATAGAAAAAAATTAGCTGACGTCGCGCACTGGAAGTTACTGAAAATAATAAAGAATTTGGCTAACTTTGCCACACTGTTTTCACTAACGCCATGGCGTTCCTGCAGCAAATGACTCACGTAGTACTGTCATTGCTGCTGTCATTGATCTCTAGTTGCCGGTTATGTCTGAAAATTCGCTGAGCCGAAAACAGTAGTACATTTCGCGGAACATTTTGTCCGGATATAATCAATCTGTGGATTTATTTTGTTAATTCGTCAGTTAGTTACTAGGGATTAATCATAATTAGTAGACCGGGAGCGGTAGCTCAGTGCATCAACTGATGTCACTGCAGCGCCTCTGACCGGTAGGTCCTAGGTTCGAGTCCTGATGGCGGCAGGATTTCCGACACTAGCTTTTCAGCTAGTTCGAATTTGGTCACTGTCAGGAGGAGAAATCTAGCGGCCGGCTGCGCTGATCGGTAGTTTTCCGTGGTTTCTCCGATCAACACCAGGTGAATGCCGGAGCAGTACCCTACCAAACGGGCCACGGACCGCGCGCGATCTGTCCTTACTTTTCCTTGTCCTATCCTCTCCCCTTACACACACACTTACACTAACATGCACTACACTACCACATAATCCGGGAGACCGGTCGGGAGCTGAGAGCTTGTCCCGGTTGGGGCGGTTCCGCGATGTTGGGAGAGTCCTGGGGGAAACCCCACTAGCCGACAGTTGGTCTGCGCTGGATCTCGCCATCCAGCGGGGGAAGATCCTCGCCATCTCCCGAGAAAAAAAATGCACTATAGTAACGGGACTAATGACCAAAGCATTAGACGCGCCCGGAAACACGAAAAAATCAATCAATCAATCACAATTAGTACGAAAGTCGGTTATTTTACACGATTTATAAAAGCAATGAAATCGATTATATTTTGGCCGATTAATCTACATATCAATTAAAATATACGATTATTCCATTTTTTTAAATTCCAAATGTATTTAGATTCAATTTAAAAACTGCAGTCATTTCGACAAAACTCGAGCCTCATCACAAGCACCCACTGACAATCCATAATATGCGGCGTATTCAGCATGGCGGCTGTCGGCGGCCCTTAAGGCGATGATTAGCTCATTGTTTATAATTAAAATCAACCAATCCTTGCCTTCCAAGTCGCTCAGAGTCACCTTTTCCCACACAAAAATTATAGTTACAGGTATTGTTGCTTTCGAGCTAATTCTTCAAATGACACCAGTAAGGACAATGATCAAAATGGCATAACTGAGATGTACTACGAACGCATTCAACTGAACCATCGTACACTGATGTCTCTAAAACAATAGAAGATTGGAAAAGAATGTTAACTTTTTTTTTGTTATTTAAGGTCGCATCGACATCTAAGGTCATTAGCGATCACTATTGCTGTTAACGGTATGGTAACTATGTGGATGAAACGATATGGTGATTGATGATAAGGGGTGAAAGGACGAACACAAATACAACCATGCCTGGGGCGGGACTCGAACCCTCGACCCTTCGGTCCGAGATCATTACCACACTGCTGCCTTAGCGATCTCGGCCACCGGGCCGGCAATGTTAACTTTACTTGCATGTCTCGGGCGCACTTTGGTATCAAATCGGGTTTCTGTTCCTCAGTGTCGAAGAACAAGTGGCCAGAAGAACGGGCCCTGCGCCGCGCGGCCTTGCGCACTTGTCAAGGGCATGAGCAATGTCATTATTTCAGGGTTTCGCTGTCCTGGAGTTGGAACTCTTGAACTCTTGCCCGTAGGAGCGGTTGTTTCCTCGACGCATATTCTCCCACGATAGGCACGGTGGCACAAACCCCACAGCAACGAAAATTTGCGACGTGAAAATAGTTTGAACCTGTCAGCCGATTTTCTCCAAAATTGATCTTCTGAAATCGATGTTGCTGTGGCCCCTTGAAAGTCGCGACCCCTTGAATTTTAAACCGATATTTTAATTTTGAAGATATTTTACACGTAACCTCTGGGTCGTTTTCCAAATTTTCAAACAAATCGCTCTTTTTTTTTTTTTTTTTTTTTTTTTTTTTTTTTTTTTTTTTTTTTTTTTTTTTTTTTTTTTTGTGCATAATGTGCAGAACGTTTAAGAGAGTGATGTAGGTCTCATGTTTCTTAAAAACCTTGATTTCTTAAAAACTGTCAAAGTTCAAAATTTTTTCGGAGTCCTCCTGCAACTAAAATATTAAAGATAGAGGTATTAAGGAAGAAAAATAGAGATATTAAAGATAGATCCCCTTAGTGAAATCTATTCCTTAAAAATAGATTTTCAAATAGGCCATGTACAATATTTAGAAAATTTGGGTACTTTTTGCGTAATTTTGCGTGGGATGTGTGTGTATATATATATATATATATATATATATATATATATATATATATATATCGCAAAATTACCCTTATTAGGCAGAAAGAACGTGCTGATAGCATCACTAGTTTAGAACTGTACGCGTGTAGTGCTCACTTTTTTTTCTTGTCATATATTATAGAAAATTGAACAAGAAATGCACCTATATTTGGTCAAATTTGTATCTGATCGAGTTCATACATAAATTTTCATTTTTATACATAAATGCATTTAAATGGTTCCATGCTCGAAAAGTATTGGTTAAAGAGACTATCCACTGTTGCCGGATCGTTCACATTCATATCGTTATATTTTAAAACAACATTCACTACGGGGTTTCTAGTTGATTTGGTAGTATTTTTATTATATTCCACATTGATTTTGTTTTTTTATTTGAGTTAAAAATATCCTGATCGTGTTTCATGATTTTAGCCTGCCGTATGACTTTTCGTAACAATGTTTTGTATTTTTTAAAGTAGATAAGGAAATCTTGAGATACGTTATGACGTTTAGAAATGAAAGAAATAATTCGTTTGTTTTTACAAGATGTCCTAATCCCTTGTGTTATCCAAGAATTGCTTTTCCGTGAAATATTTAATTTTCTTTTGTGAAGAGGAAAGCAAGTGTTAAAATTAAATGAAAGAGTTGAAAGAAAAGAATATATTTGTCGTTTGTCAATCAAACATACCTATCCGGATACCAGTCGGGAACATAGAGCTTGTCCCGGCTGTGGCGGTGCCCCGCTGATGAGAGATTCCTGGTTGGAGAAAACCCGCAAGCGGGCCTGTAGGTGGGCACCTATCATCCACATTAATCCTACTATCCACAGGGCGAAAATCACCGCGACCGATTCTGGGAAGAGGCAAATGCTAGTGGCTCTTCGATGCAACCGTGTATTTTTTATTCTATGCTGTGGATCCAGTGTGTCTGGAAGGTTTTCGTTGAACTATGAAGAGTCGCATACCAATGAGAGTCAACCATCGACGCCAATGTCGTTTTTACTTTCTCGTCTTTCTACGTAAGAAGAGGAAAAATCGTAGTCGTGCGACGTTTGGACAGAAAGTAACATATTGCTGGGCTCTGGTAACTAGAAAGGAGATAAATCTTGTTTCCATCTGTAGGCGATTCTTCCTCTAACACGTTTTGTAGGCACAATCGATGTTTTATGGGTCACTGATATCGATAAATCGATTGAGGACAAAACGTCTGTCAGTCCGACTGTTCGTTTGCTTATTAAATTTTGTCCTCCGATAGCAGAATAGATGCATAAATCAATGGCGCAGGTCTAATTTTCATTGAAATCCGTGATTTATCGAAAACTGGAAAAGGTAAATTTTTTTCGCGTGTTTCTACTACTACAATAATAAATATGGAGCTTTCTTCTTAATAAAATCGTTTTTTCAAACACAGAACTTGAAATTATGTCATGAAGTACAATTTTTTCGAAAATATTAGCTGTTTTCACATAATTTTGCATGAAATGTAGACAATTTTTGGACATTTATTCTTTCAGGAAGGTCTCCCAATATTCCCTTGAAATTTTCTCGTGTTTTGTACCAAAGAATGGTAGAAAATGGTGATTGTACCAATGCCAGGGAACTCTCTGTATTTTTGAAAATTGCAAAAAGTTAACATTGCAAAACTTCAAATTTGGAAAATAGAGATTTTTTATTTTAAATGAATTGTTCTAAAAATCAGATCTTTAAGATAGCTCATGTACAATTTTTTGAAAAAAAAAGAGTTATTTTCATGTGATTTCTGCTTGAAGTTAATGCAAATTATAAAAAACATTTTCTGAAACATCGTTCCAATTGTTTTCTATAAATAATTTTCCACAGATAGAAGAAACAGCGCTTAAAATTATGGCTCAGGTCTCATTTCCCGCGAACTCTCTGAATTTAGCAACAGTTAGAAATAACGCGAGTCTATATGAGTCATTCGTCAAATTGCACACTGGCAAACATCAGTATTTTTTAGCGTCTTGAATCTTTTTTATGAAGTCTAGGGTTGAAAATAGGTGCCACATTTTTTTTCTTTTTTTTTTTCAATTCCTCCTCTCAGGAGTATTACCAATTATTTTTTCCGAAGAATCTTGCGCGTCTTAATGTTTAAACATTTTTGCGCAAATACCGTTTGCTTCAGAAAAATAAAATTACACCTAAATTAAACCTAATAAGATGTATTTTCATGTGATATCAATATATTTTTATTTAAGGTATTGGAAGTCTTCTGGCGAAATGCGACTATAAGTTGATTTCCAAAAACTAATTTATAAACAATTTATTTATAAGCAACATGGTGAATGTTGACCTAGTTCAGAAATAAGACGTAAAAGTAAAATATTGTTAAATAGTGCATCATTAGTCATTAATAGACATGGTATGTTTAGGGAAATGCCTATTTTATTCAAGCAAACTTATTTAAAGGGCGATAATATACGTGCAGGAATCATGACAAGTGATGACATATGACGAAGTTTTATCATGTTCATTTTTGCTTTTTTTATGAATAAATGCCTTTTCTTCGCAGAAATTTTTAAGACTTTTTTGCCTTTAATGTATTATTTTTATATACAATGCTAAGATATCAGTAAATCGGCCATAGTCCAACGTGTCCATTCATTACGAAATCTTCAAGTCACGTTTTGGTATTTTATAATATGAGAGAATTCCTAAAAGAATGCCAACTGATTTTTCTCCATTTCCCTATTTCATAAATACTAGCCATGTTCTGAGAAGATAGACGATTGACAATACACCGAGGGCACCGAAATTTTAAGTGGAAATAAATGTAAATTCCCAAAAGATTTCAGTGTTACTTGTGTTGGACTTCTAAAATATATACCAGTCACATCATTTGATTTTGAGAGATCCTTCTCCGCATTCAAACTGATTTTGTTTCCCAATCGTTCCAAATTTGAAATTGTGATCCTTGAAAAGTTACTGGTAAATTCAAGTATTACTAGTTAATGCAAACTATTGGGAATAAAATGTAGAAGAGTTGTAAATCTGTAAATCTAGTTTTATATTCAAATGTACGACTTGTTTTGTGCATTTAAGTTCATAAAATAATATAGACAAAAATTACAAGCAATTTTTTTATTTTATCGTGTATGTAACATACGACAGTGCCTTTTTTCTACTTATTCTTGACTTTTCAGTGAATTTTCAGGCGCCTGAAAGACGATTTTTTAGTGCCTAAACATCCGATGTCTAGTCATTAAATATCAAAAATCCTTCAATTGTATTCCAATTTATTGTGGGGTCCGTCGTTAACCCCATTGACATGGACCTAAATGGCGTTGGAATACTATAGTTAAAGTATTTTTGCCCGCTAAAGTACAGTGATTAATGGAAGCGTTGTCGACAATTCCGCATGTAATTGAACTATTGAAACTAAATATTTATAATCGCAGTGCAACATAAACAAACGTTTTCTAAAGAAGTGTACCATCCAGTGGCGAGGCGACCGGCCATCGATAGATGCGGCGATAGATGACCAAACAAAATTATAACTAGTGGTGCTACAGAAAGGCACAGACTTTCTCGTACTAGTTAGTTTTTTTAATTTCTTCGGTCTGGCCCCATTTTTTTTGCCAGCTGCCATCTATTGCCGCCCAAAGTACATTTCTTTGAAAATTTATCAATTTTTCGGATTACCAATAGTAGAACCGAAATATTACTTTAAGAATATTAAAATATGAGTAAAAACTCGACCTAAATGACAATTTTCATTGAAACATTTTGAGCCGTTTTTATGAAAATGGCGTTTAAGCGTTACTGTAAATGCGAAATTTGAAGCTCTTTTTTACAGAAAATGTATATTCCACAAATATATATTTGTGTAATTTTTGAAAAACAAACGAGTACACCAAAATTAATTTTAAGTCTTCTAGAAACAGCGCAATTAGCACTATCCGTACGAAGTGTTTGAAGAAAAAATTTGGAGCCCTTTTTGAAAAAATAGCGTTTGAGCGTTTCTGAAAATGCGGAATTTTGAGCTCATTTTCACAGAAAACAGTTGCGTTTTCGAGAAACATTATAGGACTTATTTATATGTCACTCGTAAATACAATAATGTGACAATAACAAATTGCCGCTAATGTAATAATTAATGACGTGAGATGGAAGTCAAAAAAATAACATTTTTGTAATTTTTGAAAAACAAAATAATAGAGCAATATGGCGTTTATGTCATCTTTAAGAGTACATTTAGCACTATCCATACAAATCGTTTAAAGAAAAAAATCGAGCTGTTTCCGAGAAAATCTTTTGTTTTTTTATTTTTTTAATTCCAGATATTGCTCGCAATATTGCACGAAAACTACTAGAATTATCAAAAAAATGTACATGACCTTAATGAAAGAATTAATTATTACAACAAATTTCATTTGAAGGAAATATCTCTATGTTTATCTCTATGTAGGAACACGCCGAAAAAATTCGAAGCGCCTTGATTCGAGCCATATCGACTGGGGAATATCCATTTTGGAAAAAAAATTTACGTATGGTTTAGGTGCTAGTGGTGTTCACAGATGGCCAGACAGGCGGGCAGACAGACGGACGGACGGACGTTTTGAAAAAAACTACTTTTTCGGTTTCAGGGGACCCCAAAACGTGTATTTCCGTTGAAATCTCGGAATCGATTTTTCTATACTGCTTATATTACTCCGTATATACGTAGTACGTATACGAAAAAGTAAAGATATCGCAGTTTCATTATTTTAGTCAAACTTGAATATTAGTAAACAATGTACTCCGAAGTTGTCCGAAAACGGCGATGACTGAAGAGCTTATCGCCGTGCTAAGGAACACGGCACGATGCGGACGTGCGAGTCACCATGAAAGGCGGCGAGCTTTCAATTCGATGTGCTAATATGGCGAATCCTCTGCCGGCTTCTCGTTGCTACTTATATTGCCACTTCATTGCTATTTCATTGCTACTTCTCAGTTGTTTA
Source organism: Teleogryllus occipitalis (assembly GCA_011170035.1). Lineage (NCBI taxonomy): Eukaryota > Metazoa > Arthropoda > Insecta > Orthoptera > Gryllidae > Teleogryllus > Teleogryllus occipitalis. The sequence goes on along the minus strand of BLKR01015090.1, from coordinate 81,078 downwards.
TAACTATTAACACTAAAATATATTTCCTGCAAACAGGCTGTGTACTAAAGGCTTCACTGATTTTCCTACACGTTTACTCCGCTTTATTCACCATACCAAACTGGTGAGCCCACGTTGCAGAGTTCTTGCGACTTTGCGAGATCTGAAACCAAACTCTTTAACACACCGACTGTTAAATGTCACTTACGGAAATAATCTGCAACCACCAACGCAAATTACTTCAAAAATTTGCAAAGATCGTTTCCAGAAGCAGGGTTTGAATGATTATTATTTCACTCGAGATTCGCGTATTTAGGTAAAAATTATATTAAGTCTACTTTTTTTCAGAATTTAGTCTGTATTCAGTTAAAAATGTTTTTGAAATAACAGCAGAACATCTTACTTCGCTCCAAATTATCTTGTTTTGCATCTACAGACCTCCAAGAAAGGGAGCTACTTCACTGCTGTAGAAAATCTAGCGATAACGAGCAAAATTAGTAATCTCTTCTTTGAACCCATTGCATATACAGCTTTCAATGTTGACTTCGTGGGCTAATCGGCGGAAAAGGTGCGAAGAGAAGTTTTCAATTTGACAATTCAACAATTTTATGTTGACACAAGTAAAAAATATAATTTATTTTTCTCAAAGCTTTGATTTCACTTCAACGCATGCTTTCCACGTAAAAAGAGAAAATTACATTCTTTTGTATTTTAAATGTCCTCTTTTTAGTCAAATTTTAGCATGTTTTGTCATTTATTTTATCACATGAGGGACATTCTTTGTCAAAATGGCCAATAAAAACTCAAAGTTTAGAAAACCATGCAAATAATTATATTTTCGTATTCAGCACGGTATAAAAACAAGAAAAAATTTTGGGGTTTTTTGGAACCTTATTTTTATCTAAAATAATTCAACATTTTAATGTTAATAAATTTTCCGGTATTATTGCATTTAAACATTCTAAGCCAAGACTGTATACATAGAGTTTCCTTTAATATTTTGTTAACACTGCTGATGTCAAGCCTTAAAAATTGATTGTGAAAATACGTCATCGCCTTTTTTCGGTTTTCAAACCCCAAATATTTGTAGATACTTATTTTTTATGCATACAAATTTTAATCTTTGACTATTGAAAGGATTCATTACTACGAGCATTTTCATTACAAAATTTGTGATGAAAATTTGTTTTTAAGAGTAGAAATACCGTACTAGCCCAATCGAACGTTATTATCTCGTCTTCGCAATTCCTTGCTGATTGAGAAGGGAGGTTCCGTAGGGTTCGATCATATGCCCTATCCTGTTTCTTTTAAACGGAAATTATATTGCCGGAAACAGAAGAAGAGGTCTGTTTGTGGTTGACACGAATATCCTTTACAGCAAAGAAGCAATAAGTAGTGTGATTTCACGTGATTCAAATTTGTGTCGTAATAAATTATCAGTAAATGAAAGAAAACAGTTTCAGTGCAGTTTTACGTTTCAAAGAGGCAATTTCATGCACCATTAAAAAATTAACAATGTTCAATTGACTGATATGAAGGTAACAAAATTTCTGCCTCTTTCAATTTAGTCAATCCTCAAATGGAATCGATATAAATGAATTGAACACTAAATTAAGTTGTTTATGCTGTATTCAGAATTCTTCTAAATTCAGTCAAAATTCATGCAGCTCGTTGCGTGTATTTTGAGAATGTAGTACATTACCGCCTGAGATGTGGCATAATACTCGTATTCTGGGGAAGCACATCCTACAAAGACTTCTAAATTGCAGAAACAATTGTACAAATAATGAAATGTTGTTTCCTCATTAAATTAATCTCACTACTGCCTTGCCTGTTTATTACGAATCCACAGTTTTTGTCTAAAGGTCGTTAATGTGGGAACAATTTGATTTTGGAGTACCGATAGTTAAAATTACAACACACGTCATAGTAATATATTTATTTGATGTCAGTATCTACTGCCCATTGCCAGAAATTTTCATATAATACATGCCCGTTCCTTCACAACACATTGCCAGACAACATTAACCTGTGAGGTCTGATGTTTGCCATGTCATGTTCTGGTGCTCTCAAGAGATACATCATTATTGAAGCAGATTATTTTATCTCGCAACCCGTGTGTGAGAGCACTTACTCTCGTTATAGTAATTTGGCGACTGTGCATCTTTGTCGCCTGTCAAAATGATTGGCTGGCACTAGAGGATGGCAGAGAGCAGAACAGGTGAGCATCAGGTGATAAGCAGCAGCAACTTTCCGGTTTCTGTGTTTTCCAATTCCAGAGCCATGACGGTCTGGAATGCGACTCCTTGGCCGGAATTTTTTCGGGCTGAGTGACGCACAGCAGCGCAGGGCAGAGTGGAGTGGCACTCTTGGATTGATTTTTTCGTGTTTCCGGGCACGTCAACTGCTTTAGTCATTATTCCCGTTAGTGTAGTGCTTGTTTTTTCTCGGAAGATGGCGGTGATCTTCCCCCGCTGGATGACGAGATCCGGCGCCGACCTACCGTCGGCTAGTGTTTCCCCCTAACCAGGACTCTGCCACCAACGGGGCACCGCCCCAGCCGAGACAAGCTCCCGACCGGTCTCCCGAAATATGTGGTGGTGTAGTGCATGTTAGTGCAAGTGTGTGTGTAAAGGGAGAGGATAGGACAAGGAAGAGGAAGGAAAGATCGCGCGCGGTCCGTGGCCCGTTTGGTAGTGTACTGCTCCGGCATTCACCTGGTGTTGATCGGAGAAACCACGGAAAACTACCGATCAGAGCAGCCGGCCGCTAGAATTCTCCTCCAGACAGCGACGAAATTCGACCTAGCTGAAAAGCTAGTGTGGAAAATCCTACCGCCGTCCGGACTCGAACCTAGGACCCCCCGGTCAGAGGCGCTGCAGTAACATCAGTTGATGCACTGAGCTACCGCTCAACGTGGCACTCTTGGAACACTGTCCCACTCTCGGAAGGCCCCTTTTCTCGCCTAATAACATACGAGGTCCTTTCTGGAGCGGAATGGCGCAAGCGGCTAATGAAAGTGATCGCTTTTTCGCGCGGCGGGGGCTGTGGGCTGGGCTGTGGGTCTGTGGCAGACGCGCGCTTCCTGTCGCCTCCGCAGAAAATCACGCTCTTTGTCCCGCGGAAGCTCAAATAACATCAAGCTGAAGCAAGCAATCGTGCGTCGTCCCCGCTAGTTGTAGCCCTCGCAGGACACAGCCTTTGATTCCACAGTGAAACCGAGTAGTACAAGGTCATCAGTGAAGTCCCCATTCCGGGTTCGCTATCACTACCACCTGGGAGACTTCTTTGATTATCACATTTGGTCGACGAAGTGTTTTCCAACCTGCCATGTTGGAATTTGTGGCACTGCAGAGATGTTTTTTTTAAATTTTCAGGACGTATTTCCTATGTTCATTATAGCTGAGGTTCACAGGGCACCACAAGAGAATCTTCTTGTGCTTATTTGTAATGTAAGTGAAACGGAACCAGTGACTTAGGTTTACTATAACTGGAGTCGAATATATAATAATAATAATAATAATAATAATAATAATAATAATAATAATAATAATAATAATAATAATAATTACCGGGAAGTTAAACGAATAACAAAATAT